>JAVJIF010004673.1:0-265537 GCA_038442645.1 Agave tequilana | reverse complement strand
CTACATCCTACTTATTCTCACTATCTTATCCCCTATATCAACTCTCAACCACTCATCAACCTCAACTACTTCGATCTCAGCCATCCACCATTACCAAAAGAAAATACAAAAAAAAAATATAAAACAAAGAGAAAACCCTAGCCTTTATTTTTCTCCCTCTCCTGCTACCCACTCAAAGCTACCACCTCTTCAATTCCCAATCCACTCCTTTGTGCTCAAGAGCAGTGAGGAGTATCCACTCAACCTCCTCTGTGCGCTCCTTCTTCATGAAGCCCTCTTCGCTGGAGCTCTGCAGAACAAGGCTTGTCACCTCCTCCTCTCATCTCAGCTGAGTCATCTCCCACCAGTGCTCGCCAGCAACCAGTCATACCCGCGTAGACGACGAGCCATGCCCCCGTCGACGAGCGCAACCCAATGGCTGTAGGTCACGAGAGGGGGGTGAATTGGTGACTAGCTAATCTAATGTCAAACAAATACAGAATTAAAACCAATATGCAAACTAAAAATTATTAGGTTAACACACAACCTATAACCAAAGAGTGTAACTAAATTCTCGGTGAAGGGCTCTGGACTATCTCTCAAGATTCCTCTAGATTAAGAGTTGAGATGCCACTATGGCTCTCTTGGTAAATACAAGTGTGAGCGCACAAACAAACTAAGTATATATATCAATTGAGTATAAGATATATCAAACATATAGAGATGAACAATAAAAGCATGCAAGATATATAACACACACGAGAGAGAGAGAGAGAGAGAGAGAGAGATGAGCAATCGCAAACACGGAAGAATTATTTTGAGGTCCGAACCACTACTCTACATCTCTGCCTTCACCACTGTGAAGATTTCCACTATATCGATCCTACAAGATCACTAGGTGCTGCAACACCTACAACGAGCTCCCGCAAAAACTCTTGGACCCGCAAGTCCCTCACTTGTTCTCACAAAAAAAACAACACACGCAAGCTTACTAGCTTGCTGAGGCCGCACCTTTACAATTCCTAAAATACAAGGGTGGGACACTTGGTGATCTTCTTCTCTTGATCACCAAAAACACTCTCACAACAAATGATCCCTAGAGGATTAAATATAGCAATTGAAAGCTCAAACTTATGTGAGAAATACTAAATAGAATTATGGCGGAAAAACTTAAGAGAATGCTTTTGAAAACTCAAGTTAAATTCTCTTGAAAAATGCTTTTTGGATATGAAAGTGAAGTTTTAAAACTTGTTGAGAAACTCTGTAAAAGTGCATTCAAAAATACTTATGAGAATCTACCCGAAACTGGCCAAAATAGCCCTTTAATAGGGCTTCAGAAAACTAGTTGTTGGCTCAGTTTTTTGGTCAGATGACCTATTGGTCGACCGGACAATCGACAGACCAACTGTTATATTTCAGACCGTTGGGGTTACCGGTCGACCACACTCAGGCCAATACCGCTCAGTCGACCGCTCAGTTGACCGTAACCAAAACCAGAGAGCAAGTCTCTCTGGTCGGCCGACTGGGGCCAAATCCAGAGAGCAAGCTCTCTGTATCGGTCGACCCCGGTCGACCGGCCCTAAATCCATGGGCTTGTGCACGTTTTGTGTACATCGGTCGACCGCTCGGTCGACCGCCAGAAGTCCAAATCAAGGTTTTAAGGATTGAAAACTTGGACCCTAAAAATTCTATTTAAATCCCATAAATAAACAAATATAAGTTCATTGAAAACTTTGAAGTACAAATATGTGTGATCAAAAATTAACATATATTATAAACAATTTGAACTATTTTTGTGATATAGAAGTTTAGGCTTAAACCGAAAACTGTATTTTTCAAAAATTAACTTTTTGAATGATAAATGTTTTTTTTCAAAACTTGTTCAAATACAAACACAAGATATTTAAACACTTTTGATGCATTGTGTGTATGGATATGATTCAATACACATATAAGATGAAGTATACTTGTTTTGAAAAAAGTTCTAAAATTAGTTTTGACTTTAACAAAACTTAAAACCATTAATTAGAACATCAAATAAGTTTTTCTAGACATTATGAAGCAACAATGTGTATGGATGGAGTCCAATACACATATAAACATGTAAATTTATTTTGACGAAATCTTTATGAAAACGAAATATGTATTCTTTGAAAATCAAAACCAACTATATTTTTCAAAAACTAAAACTAGTTAACATGAAATGCTATGAAATATTTTTGTGTGTGTATATGAGCTTAAGCAATCCACAACTAATCTATCTATTACATTTTATCCTAAAATAAAAATCTTAAACTTACAAACATAACACAAGTCATCTTGAAAATCTTATTCTCCATCTTGACTTGGTTCAAAGATTAATCCATGCGCTAGACTCCTTTTTGAGTACTTGATGTGAACTTAAAGCGCGGGCTCTTGAATCAACGCGTGCTAGCTTCAAAACTTGACTTCGAATTTTTTATTGAAGCTAAACACCGACTAAGACCTTAGTAGAATAACTGAAACTAAATGAGTACAAGATCATTAGTACTATAACTACATGAGTTAATCATCATAAAACTAGAGTGATGGGCCTTTGGGCCAACAAAGGCAGCACAGGCCACGCTCGCGCCACTGTCAGGCCACGCCCATGTTGTCGTTCTGCCACGCCATGCGCCTCTTCGTGCACGAGCCTCTGCACTTCAAGTCGCACAAGAGCCAACCTGCAACACAACAACAATAACATCAATATTAGGAGGAAGCAATGAATCAACAATGCAACTAATAGAAAACATAACACGGTTACCTGAAAACGTAACTTCTCAGTAGGTAAATTTCTTATTTTAGCAGTTGGATTACACTATATTTTTTATCTTTAAATTGTCATCAATAATTCCTATTATCCACTAACTGAGAGTTGTATGCTTCTGTTATATTTGTTATCTATTGTTTCTGATATTGAAAATTGGACTGCTCATATTAACTGAGTAATCTATTTGAATTTCTTGAGATTAGATCAGTCCATACTACGAATGCAAATAATTGTAAATTCATCTTGTTACTGTTTATCAGAGCAAGTTGAGAGAGTTTAAGTAAAGTTTTCTTGGATCAATGAAAGATTACAACAATCTTAAAAATTTTGATTACAAGAGAAAGAAAATATTCAAACTCAAATATTCTCTTTGTTTAATGCTGGGTTCTTGATGTGGCGGTAGAAAGTGAATCTTATTTTTCGTTGACCGGGTGAGCGTCACAGTCTTCTAAAAATTTTCTCTTCGGACTATGGACGGAGTAGCACAGCTCCTGTCCAATTAAATCTCAAAGAGATTTGAGGCAAAAGCAAACTTATACTCAGCAAGTTGTTTGAAGAGTTGAACTCTTAAGTACTTCTTAGCTAGAATCTCTGAATGAGGTTCTCTCCAATCGACCCTTTTTTAGTAAAAAACTGAGCTATTTTAAGAGGTTTCAGGGGTAAAACTGTCCCCTAAAAGCCCTCCATAATGGGGCTTTAACTCCCTCATTACGTGGACAGTAATTGACCTAGTAATGAGGACAGTTATAACAGAGATGTAGCGTTCCTCTGTAGTTGAAATACGGCCTTCTAGCCTCACATTTAGCCATTGACGTAACGCTTGAGCTTCGCATTAGGTTTAAATGTGAGCTTCAAGTTCTTCGTTAAGATTTATGTGAGAAGCGGGCTTCAGGCTCTGCGTCTTGGTCATTGCGGTGAAGTAAAGACGCAGGTTTTGACCCTCGCATCTTGGTACTGTAGAAATGCTGAGACACGGCTTTCAATCTCTGCGTCTTGGTACTGCAGTGATGCTGAGATGCGGCTTTCAGGCTCTGCGACTTGGCACTGCATTAGTGGCTATGATTAGCCTTACGTCTAGAGTTCAGACTCCACTTTCTGATGTCTTGTCCTCAGTGATTTTTAGATAATCTACAGAACCCCCTCCAAAGTTTTCAATTTCTTGCGGTTGACTAGGACGACTTTCGAAATATTTTAGACTCTGGTTGAATTCATACTTCTCATGATCGGACAGACAATCATTTGAGATACTCTGAGCTTGATCGTGTCTGGAATGTGGTCTTTGTGAGTATACTGTAAAACCCTTTGAAGCCGCCAGAAATGATTATGGTGACTGTCTAGATACGCAGTCCAAACCTCTTCGGTGCCTTGAGCTGCTTGTTGGTGCACTGTTAAACCGGGGTAAACAGTCGTCTGCTTGTGCCAGTGCACTATTGAACTGATTATAGAAGTAAAGACTGAATGCAAGTCTTGTAGACGCAGAGGTCATGTTGCTTCAAAGATGCAGTCCTTGTTCGAAGCAGAGCCGCGTCTCTTACTTTGCTGAAGAGACGCGACCTTTGAAGAGAGGCGGTCTTTGAAGTGAAGACGTAGCTCTCACTCTGTTGAATAGATGCAACTTTTACTTTGCTGAAGAGACGTGACCTTTAGAGGACGCGACTTTGTTAAACGCGAGACCCATGTTCTGGGCTCGTTGCCACATGTCTTGCGGAGTTGAGGGGAAGTCTTTCCCTTAACGTGTGAAATTCGCGTCCGTTCAAGACGCCTACCACGCATCGGGCAAAGATTGGGCCTCGAGACCTGCGCCGCATATCTCTGCGGATCATTGTACTATAAAAAGACAACAGACTTTTAAGGGTTATCATCAGAGGTGTAGTATTAACCTGATCAGGAGAAGAATGCTATCAAGAATAGTATTTCTTCAAGAACTTTTGATTGAAGCTTAAACCTGCACACAAAATACAGAATTTTAGATTTAGAAATAGAGATGTGCAAGTGCTCAATTCTACCACAATAGCAAGTGGCTATGCAGGTGTGATCCACAAGGAGGGTTAGCGATAGAAGCTTTTTAGGGTTTGTATTGAAATCTTTATGAAGACAAACGAAAGTTCTTCTTTGTTTAAAGAAATGAAAATGAAAAAAAAGAGTTATATTAGAAAGAAAATGGTAGAATGAAGAAAGTGGAGAGAATTAGAAAGTGACTATGTACAAATGATTATTTACAAAGAAGTGAAAAGGAGTGATGAAGGAAGTTGGTGTTGGTGATCTAAACTAAGAAAAAAAAAGTGAAGAAAGAAGATGAAAGAGGTACTCACCTAGTTTGGTTGATGACTTACCTGGAACCTTGCATGTTCTACCTTGCTTGGAGGCATTCAACGCATAGATCATAGGATCGAGCTCAGTCCCCGTTCGCATTATATCATCAAGCGGAGCAAGAATGAAGTGATACGGATCTTGAGGAGGAGCACGTCTTCATGAACTATCGTTGGCACTCACACAACATCGTTATACTTATGCTTCTGGATTCACTTGCAAGCTCATCAAAAACAAAAGAGGTAAAGTAGAAAGAAGAAAAAGAAAATGAAAGTAAAGAAGAACATAAACATATTACTTTTTATTGCTTGAAACGATGGAAGAAAGGAGGAGGATACATCGGTGTCACTCTCAACATAAGCCTCTCTCTCTTACTTACATGAATCTTCATCTAACTAAGCTTACATCCAAATTACATAAAAGAAAAGAAAAACCTAAACTACAAGAAATGAAAACTAGGCTGAATCCTATCTCTGCATGGTCGTCCCATTTTCAGTGAAAATACTGGCTTTTTATAGGCAAAAACCCAACCTATAGGATCCCGGGGAGATCGGGGAGCAACGCTCCCCCTAACTCCACAACCAAGCCGCGAAAACGCGGCTTTGGTCACGTTTCCGCAGCCAGGGTGTGGCCAGGTGGCCACACCCTGTTGGTGGGTCTCCCTGGTTTTCCCCTCTGCTTTTATCTTCAGTTGGTTTTCTTGTTTGAGTCCGGGATTTTGACGAAATGGCCTTTGATCTTTGCTTCAACCGATCGATTCTGAGAGGATTCTTCTCAATCGGTTTTCAACCTCTTGATTTTGCCCTAATTCACTGAGCTCGAATTAATTCCAATTTAGTTCAAAATTTTGGTGGGCTTTTGGGCTCATTTCTCTTCATCTCCTTAAGGAAAGAGCCTGCAAATAAATTAAACATTTAATTAGGACAATACAGATTTTATTCTATAATAAGTATGAAAATATGATACTAAATATGCAACATTAGCGACCAATCAACTTTCTGTTGATTGGCATCATAAGCGTATCACTGTCTGAGGTTATAAGGCGATATGCTCTATTTGAGTAGATTGACTCCACTACAAATGGTCCTTCCATTTGGGCTGAAACTTTTTCTTTGGTCTTATGAGTAATGACCATAGGTCTTCTGACAGCTAAGACTAGGTTATCTTTCTTGAAAGTTCACTCTTTGACTTTCTTTTTGAAGGCCCTGGCTTGATAGAGCTTGATCTGTCGTTGAGCTTGTAGGCGTTTATCGTCTAAAGCCTCTATCTCTTGGAGTCGCAGTTGATGCTTCTTCTCATTTGTCATCTCTGTTGTCAAGGCGATGCGTAGAGATAGGATCTAGATTTCTAATGGGAGTACGGCTTCACACCTATATACCAAAGAAAATGGTATAGCTTTCATCGGGGTTCGAATCGTCGTGCGATATGCCCATAAGCATTCACCTAATTTATCGCCCTAGTCACGTTGGCTTTTCGAGATGAATTTTTGAGAATCTTTCCAATAATCTTGTTGAAAGCTTCTACAAGGCCGTTGGCGGCTGGATAATATGCCGTTGAAGACACGGTCTGGATTCTGAACTTATTACAGAACCTTTGAAAGGCTTTGCTGACAAACTGGGCCCATTATCACGGATAATTCGTCATAGCACGCTAAAGTGGTAGACAACGTGATGTTTAAAGAATGTGATCACGTCAAATGTCTTTACTTCCCTCAAGAGAATAGCTTCAGCCTATTTAGAGAAGTAATCGGTTATAGCTAAAATGAACCGATGTCCTTTGGATGAAGGTGGGCTGATAGGGCCAACCACGTCCATTCCCCACATCTTAAATGGCCAGGTAGAAGTTTTAGAGTGAAGATGTCCTAGTGCCTAGTGGATGAAGTCACCATGGACTTGACAGGCGTGACATCCTTTAGCGTAAGCGATGGCGTAAGGGATCATCTTTGGCTAGTAATACCCCAGTCTTCGGAGTTAATCTCAAGCTTCGGGCCAGGCTGATGAGCTTCACACATATCGTCATGTGTTTCTTTAAGCACTTCCTCTGTCTTCTTCTGTGACAGGCAGCGGAGGAGGATCCCATCATTCGATCGATGATATAGTGTTCACGTTATATAGTAGAATTTAGAGGCTTTCCTTCTAATGGCAGCCGCCTCTTTGGGGTCATCAGGAAAGATGTATAATGCATAGTCGATGTATGGGAATCGCCAATCCTTGAGCTCTGGACTTGTTAAAGTTTCTAGAACTTCTTTGACTTGACAGTTTCCTATCAGCTTTTGGTGATCTTCAAAAGTGAATCTTGACAAATACAGGTCATGGCTGTAGACGAGTATTTTCTCTACTACTCCGGCTGGAAGAGCCAATGAAGCAGCGAGGGACGCTAGTGCATCTGCGTGCGCATTTTGTTGGCAAGGTACATGGTCGATGTAAAAGTTTCTGAACCTCTCAGCCATGTAGATAGTTGCATTGTAATAGGGGACTAAATCTTCATGTCTGACTTTGTACTCCCTGTGAACTTGGTTAACGATGACCTTAGAGTCACCGTATGCTTCGAGATTTTTAACACCAATCTCATCAGCGATTTGCATTTCGATTAAGAGAGCATTGTATTCTGCTAAATTATTAGAACATGGCTCGGTTAATGAGAATGCACGAGGGATTACGTAGTTCTGTGGGGAGACAAGTACTAACCCCGCTCCTGCTACGACATTTTCTCGCGGACCTGTTCTTGATGCACCGTTGAAGAAGAGTTACCATACCTGCCCTTTGAAAGATGTCTGGGTTAAACAAACTTTAGCGACCTCGTCTGGGAGATCTTCATAAAGTTTAGTCGCTCTTGGATCTGAATGCTCAGCCAGAAAATCTGCCACCGCTTGCCCCTTCACAGCCTTTTGCGGCAAGAATTGCATCTCATATTGGGAGAGCAATATGGACCATTTTACCAACCAACCATTTAGTAATGATGGCTTTGTCATAAGAAATCTTAAAGGATTGACTTTTGATATGACATGTATAGTTGGTCCGCCAAGTATTGTCATATTTTCTTTACGGCGAACACCAACGCCAAACATTCCGTTTCGATCGGGTTGTACCAATGTTCGGCTCCGATCATAGTGCTACTCAGATAGTAGATTGCCCTCTCGTGTCCCAGATAATTATTCTAAGCTAGCAAAGCTCCTAAAGAATGATCCATCGCTCGGACGTATATCAGGAAAGGTTTTTCAGACATCGGAGCTGTAAGGACAGGTGATTGCGTGAGGTACTGCTTGATTTCCTCGAACGCTTGTTGGCAAGCGTCGTCCCAAATGAATGAGACACCCTTCTTCATCAATCTGGTGAAGAGTTGGCATCTTCCCGAGAGATTTGAGATAAACCTCCGGATGTATGCTAGTCACCCTTGCAATCCTCTAAGTTCTCTGAGATTCCTTAGAGGTTGCATCTTCTGAACAGCGCGGACTTTCTCTGGATCGAGGTGGATTCCTTTAGATGTCACAATAAATCCTAGGAATTACCGCTGGTTACCCCCAGGAAGGATTTGGTGGGGTTCTTATTCAACTGATGTGCCCGTATGATATTGAATACTACTTCAGATTTGCTATGTGATCGCCCTTAGCACGACTTTTTACTGCAATGTCGTCGATGTAGCACTCTACAAGTTTGCGTATGTACTCGTGAAAAATTGCATTCATAGCTCTCTGGTATGTTGTCTCCACGTTCTTTAATCCGAAGGGCATGACAGTATAGCAATACACTCCCAATGGTGTCCTGAAAGATGTATGCTTTTCATCATTAGGGTACACTTGATTTGGTTGTATCCTGAGATCCATCTATAAAAGACATCCGTTCAAAACCACACTGTTGTCAATCATAACATCTGTGATTGGAAGCGGGAATTCATCTTTAGGAAAAACCTCATTTAGATTGCGAAAATCAATGCGAACTCGGATCTTCCTATTTTTCTTAGTGATGGGAACGATATTGGCTACCCAATCAGGGTGTTGTTCCTCCCAAATGAAGCCAGAGTCTATAAGCTTTTTGACTTTCGACTGGATTGCTTCCATTATTTCTGGACGGAACCAGCGTTGTTGTTGTTCAACTAGTTTTACGTCTGAATTAATGTTGAGGGATGCATAGCCACTTGAGGATCAAGCCCATGCATATCCTCGTAATTCCAAGCATAAAAACATCTATATACTCCCGCACGAGAGATATTAGATCTTTTTTCTCGGAGAGTGATAAGCTTTCGCTTATAAAGATGGGTTTTAGATTAGCCTCATCTCCCAGATTCAACTGGGTGACCTTATCCTCTGTAGGTGGTTCACGTTGCTCGAAGCGAATATCTCAGAGAGGTTTAGGTGTTTGATCTAAGGATCTGTATCCGACTGGATCATTTCTTTATCTCCATCTTTCGGGTGGCTCGTTGAAACCATGTTTACAAAAGTTCCTTGAAGATGTTGCCAACACTGACATCTGACTCTCATGATGACGTGCCTGACGAGCCGTAATGATATAACGACTCTTCAGACTTAGAAGCTGATGAGATTAGGGTTGACACATAGCCTAACCCCCTGCGAGTTCGATGATAATAATCAGGGGCCTTCCTTTTTGGAACGAAGGTTCGAAGCAGCATTCTCTGTCCTTTGCCGAAGTTCAAACTAGGGCCATGTGTTAGATCATACCCCATGTTCTCCATTATTCTGAGTACATTTGGCTCATAATGAGAGAATTGAGGGGATTCATCATCGTTTTTGGAGCTTTCACAGGTTATCGATTTGGACTCGACTCTTCCAAAAAGGATTGGTCTTTGGCCTTTGCGTCTTGCTGAGACCATGAATAATAATTCTTGTGCATCACCGACATCTTGGTACACCGTGAGGGATGACTTCACCAGTACATGCAATGATGTCAGAGCATCTATTGCCGACCAGGGTCATCATCCACATCGGCACTAGTGTCCGACGGCACGGAATCAGAAGCAAACATAGAAAAGTAAGCCAAATCTAACTCTTTATTAATATACCACTCGCCTACATCATCGGCGGTGTTATTATCATCTAGCTTATTAATGCTCGTTACAAGTGAGTTCAGTTCCCAAAGGCACTCGTCTTCCACCTCTGGTTCAGTGTCAGCTTCATTAGCAGAGTCTAGTTCCTCTGGCTGGGGATTCTCGCTTGTCTCAAGAGAATCTTGGTTTAGGAGGGAGTCTGTGAAATAGTTCTCTACGCTCTTGAATGGATGTCTTTCGGCGATCAACGTTCGGACTTTCTCACTTCCATCGATATATTTCATGACTTGATGGAGAGTGGAGGGGACGATGGAATTATGATGAATCCATGGTCATCCCAGCAGCAAATTATACGAAGTATCGGCATCAATCACATAACATGTCACTTCAGATCTCAGGTCCCCAATCTGATACTTGAGTTTGATCTTCCGCATTGGGCACGTACCATCAGCGTTAAAACCATAAATGGTAGTTTGGGTGGCGCTCAATCGGTGGGTGGGGATCCCTAAGTGCTGCATGACCTGGCGAGGCATAATGCTCAATGCGGATCCTGGATCTACCTGAATGCGGCTCACTTCAGATGATCCAATATACCCTGTAAAGTACAGAGGTCTATCATGTTTCCCTTTGACCTGCATGTCATCTGGCATGAAGGTAATGTAGGGGCATTTTGAGAGGCATGGAGACAGTCTTCCTCATTTGCCTCCTGTAGCTCAACGGGATCTGGGTCATGAAGACCTCAGCATCAGCTAGAGCTTCTCTTGTTGACTTCGACAGTCTTAGGAGCTCGTAAAGAGTGGTCCTGGCCGGGATGTTGGCCAGTTGAGCCAAGATATCAAAATGGTAAGGCGCTGAAGTTCCTTCTGCTTTGTCCTTTTAGAGGGCCTTAGCGTACCGAATCTCTTTTTGCTTCTTTATGGGATGCTTCACGGAGGGCTTGGTTGGCTCTGACATAGGCTCAGGCGGATTTGCCACTAACTCGTCGTATTTCTTTAAGTATGACTGTCTCGAAAGAGTTTCGGCCACAAGTGGTCCATTCAGATCCGCAGCAAGGATGATCGTCCCCTCCTCTGAGTCAGTTAGTGAGGGGACATCGGTTTCTGCTTCCCGGAAAGAGGCACACACCACATTGCAAGGTGAAGCTCTTGCTTTGCCTTTAGACTTTCTATTAGTAACAATAGCCACTCTTTGCCTTCCACAAGATCAGGATGAACCCACATAATTTCTCCCTGAGGTGTAGGGACAAGTACAAGACCTTTCTCCTTCTGGTGATGTGGGTCTTTATTGATCATCCTTAATTCCCCTTTTGGAATTGAAACACTCCGGACAGAGTTGGAGGCTGGTTTCCGAACTGAAGAAATGACATCATGTTAGCCGTCAATTTCTTCTGCTCTGGACAGAACGTGAGCACTTTCGCATCAATCAGATCTTAAAGAATATGCTTGAAGATATAACAGATCTTAGTAGGGTGCCTCAGCATCTTATAATACAGGCAGTAGTTGGGATTGTCGGTCTTGCCGACATCTTTTGGACGTCTAACTTCAGGAAGCTTTAATCTGTTGCTCTTGTTGAGTAATTTGAACAACGAATCGATGTGCTCGTCCTTAAAGGAGTACTGCCTGTTGGCGCGCGGTTGACTTGGAGAACCACCCCCTCTGGTTGGCTGAGGTTTGGCTGGAGATTTCATCTCTGTCGCCAATGTGTCTTCCCTTTTTGATTGGAAAGATACTTCTGGCGCGCGCCTTGTTGACTTTTCAGGCCTGGGCTTATTTTCTTCTGCCCTAACCCTAGCGACAATCTCTTCAGCCTGTTCACATTGCTGGACCAACTGCTTCTAGGTGCGACTTTCAACGACTCTTATCTGGGTTAGGAGCGAAGTTTGCAAATTGTGACGGCATGTTTCCACCAGGGTGGCCTAGGTCATTGATTAGTCTCTAAAACTGCATATTTTATATCACATATTCACATTTATTTAATATTAAATTCTTCTAATAATACCTCTCTTGCATGTTTCTAGGTCCATCGTATGCAATGAAGAAGAAAACCCCAAATCACCATTTAATTGGTGATTAAAGGCCTATAATATAGTCATTGACCTTGGAGAGCTGTTTTGTCAAAACCAGGGGCTGAAAACAAGAAACCGGGCGCTGATGCCGATAGGGGACAGATGGGACAGCGCGCGGTCCGAAGCGCCACGCGCGCGGCTCTAGAAGAACCGCGAAAACGCGGCAAATTGCTGCGTTTCTGCGGTTGTTCGGGCGCGGCCGCGCCCGTACTTGGGCCAGGGTTTGCCCCTTAGCCCCCCTTTCCTGTGGTGCCTATAAATACCCCCTTGAGGTCTCCTTCAGCAGATGTGCAATGTTTTAGGGTAGTTTTCATTTTCATTTTGTAGCTTACGGTAGCTTAGGTTAGTCTTCTTCTTCTTCCTCTTTGTATTTTCTATTTATTTTAGATTTTGTAATAGGAGAGAGAGTGATACATGTTTGGAATGTAAGAGTGCTTGTACTAGAAGGTGACAAGCAATGAAAGGTGCTCTTTTTATCTCTCTTTGTTTCTATCTAACTCCTTTTATATGTTTAGCTAATCTTTTCTCTCATGACAACTAACTACTAATCACTAACTAGTCTAACTTCTTATTTGATAATCCACATGAATCTAATAGTCTCTACTTGGCCTTGCTCTTGCAAGAGCCATTGATGGCTCAAGATGATGGATTCTAATACTCTAACATCTAAATCTCTAACAAGCTAACATTACTTTATTTCATGCTTGCTCTTAATGGGTTTTGATGATTTAAGTGTAACTTGCACTTGTCGGTTGAATTTGGATGTGAAAGTTAACATATGAGCCATGCTTTGTAAAGCTCTTGAACAAAGGACTAGTGATGTCCAATGATACATGTAAGGCAACTGTCACTAAGAGATTAGCATGTTGGTGAGTCATTACTAGTTAGTAGCCATGAGTTTTCTTTCTTTTTCACTTTATTTTAGAAATATTAAAAATTACAAATATCTTATCTTCTATGTTTCCTACTTCTTTGTGTTTCATCGTCTTCTCTTTTCTATTCTGTGTTTCCTTTTCTTTTTATTCTTTCTAACATTGAAGAACTTTTAACACACACGTGAATCAACCGGTAAAGCTTCTATCGCCTCCCGTCCTTGTGAATTCGACTCGTTTTAGCATCAATGCTATAACGGAAGTATCGAGGAAGTCAAAGCACACATACTTTAGATATCGATTTCAAAACATACACTTTTGGTGCGCGATTTTTCCTCGATCAAAATTTGGCGCCGTTACCGGGGATGGGAACGGTTTGATTTCACGGTTTTGTTAACTTTTCTTCTTTGTTTTTTGGTGTGCAGGTTAAAATTTTAGCATTGCAAAGGTCCACACTTTCTCTTGTGTGGTTGAGTAAATTCTTGTATACTCTTATACTCTACTTCTAATTTTTGTTTATATTACATGTGCACTGTAAATAATTATAAGAACTAAAATACAAAAATTGGATGTTTTAAAATGGTTTAGACATTTGCATTTAGGCACGTGTCAATTTTCATTCCAATATACTGTATTCTGTTCTTACGTTGTTGTGATCTTGACGGAGGTGTATATATTGCATTGCATATAGTTAGGACAAATACGTGTGTGATTTACTCGCTTTGTATGTTCATTCTTATCTATATTACACACTTGTGTAGGCTGTCTAAAAATCACTAAAAGACAAGCCATTAAAAAAGCAGAATTCCAAGTTCTAGACGCAAAGCCGATTTTGGCCGCGTCTCAGCTGCACCAAGGCACGAGGGTCGAAACCCGCGTCTCAGCCGCATCAAGGCGCGAGGGTCGAAACCCGCGTCTCAGCAGCATCAAGGCGCGAGGGTCAAAACACGCGTCTCACCCGCACCAAGGCGCGAGGGTCGAAACCCGCGTCTCAGCCGCATCAAGGCGCGAGGGTCGAAACCCGCGTCTCATCAGCATCAAGGCGCGAGGGTAGAAACCCGCGTCTCAGCAGCACCAAGGCGCGAGGGTCGAAACCCGCGTCTCATCAGCATCAAGGCGCGAGGCTCAACAGCCGCGTCTCAGCAGCATCAAGGCGCGAGGGTCGAAACCCGCGTCTCAGCAACTCCAAGGCGCATGGGTTGACACCCGCGTCTCAGTTGTAACCGTCCCAGTTTCGGGGCCAATCACGGCCCACATAACGGGAAAAGTTAGCCCCCATTATGGAGTATTTTTAGGAGGCACGTACGCCCCTGAAACCCCTATAAATAGCCCCATCGCTATGAAGAAGAGATAGTCGAATTGACAGTCGGATTTTCAGTCAGAGGATTTTGGTAGAAAAGAGCCCTGAGAGAAAAGAGAGAGAGTTAAACCCTTCAGAGAACTTGATGTGTTCAAGTTGATCTTTGCCTATCTTCTCTTTGAGAGTTTTGGTAGACAGAGCTGAGTTACTCCATCTACCATCCGAAGAGGAGATCCCTGGAAGGTCTCGACGGTCACCTGGTCAACGGAGAACAAGATTCACTCTCCATCGCCACTTGAAGAACCCAGCCTTAACAAAGGGAGGATTCAAGACTCAATATCCTCCCTCCCTTGTAATCGGAAGACCGATCTGTTGTAATCTTCTATCCAATCAAAAGAATTTTACAATCGAATCCTCCTTTTCTGACGCATACAAGAGATGGCGACTCCGCTGGGGACTACATTTGTCACTGAAGAACAAATCATGGCGCAAGGTGACGTCCTCCATAAGGGGAAGATGGTCGAATCGCTCGTTGTCGAGTTCGACCAGGCAAAGTATGAAGAGTTTCTCTCTTCCGGCTCCAAGAGCCCAAGGACCCGCGTCTGCCACAGGGTCTCGACTGGGAATGGCCCCGAAGTCCGATCTGAGGCTCTCTCGGGCGCTGCTGCTGCAAAGGGTGTCGCAGCCAACTATGCCAAGCAGGATACACGCGCCAACGTCTCTCAGGAGGCCCGCGTGGTCTCAGGCACAACTGCCGTTGCGACCAACTGCGCCATGCGGAACACACGCGTCAGCGTCTCTCAGGAGACCCGCGTGGTCAAAATCTCTGGTGTCCAACCAGTCCACCCTCTCCTCAGCACCAAGTCGTCGTTGGTTTCTCTCCACCTCCACGACGCAACCGAAACGCTGAGCGTCGACAGAGGAGGCGTGCGCGTCAACTGCAAGTTGAAATTTCTGATTGTCCAACTGAGGCAGGACGCAAAGTTCAATCCGGCGCCTTGGCCGCGCCACGTCCAGCACGCGAAGTCCGCGTTTGGTGGCCCAAACGCGAGACTCCCAAATTAGGTCCTCTGAAGTCCAACTCACCAAATACCAAGACGAAGCCTGCGCGCCTCGACAAGTACAAGAAGCGCGCGCCCTTAGGCGTAGGGCCCAGCAGCCCACTCTCTCTCAAGAGTCCCTGCCCCGACGCACCAAGCAGCAACGCGACAGCCGCGTCTCCTCTCAGCAGAGACGCCAGGCACGCGTCCTAAAGCTGCGACGCGAGAACCGCGTCTCTGAATCCTGCGTCCAAGCTGTACAGCGCAAGGATGCCTCCCGCCCTCGAAGTTGCGAGGCTAATCTCTTCGATCCTCTTCCTATGGATCTAAGAGATTACTTGACAAAGAAAAGAAGTGCCAATCAAACCACTTCATCATGTTGCTGCCAACGGCTCATCTCCATGCTCTCTGAGTGCCGTTGCGGTTCAGGCGTGAACCAGCAGTCCTTAGTTAGACAGCTGACCCTGATTCCCCCATCAGCCAAAAGAAGACGCTCTTACAGGCGGAGGATCTTCTCTGACACTGAGTATCCAGAGCTCACTGCTAAAATGGCGAGCAGGAGCAGAGGAAAACAGCCTGTAGTCAGCTCCGACGAGGCTGACTCTGAACAGGAAGGAGTGTACCGACACACTCGCACCCGGACCGGGGCCATTCCCCCGATTAACTACAATGCCCTAGCCCGGGGCATTGAGATTAATGACTCGCACCCTGCCATTGCAGAGTCGCAGGCCTCAAACTCTTCTATAGAGAAAGAGGCCTTCACATACATGACGAGCACTCTTGAGGAGACCGCTAAGCGCTTGGAGCTGCAAGCCCAGGTCCAGAAGGAACAACTCGAGATGATTCGTGCTCAGCAAGAATCCATCGACTCTCTCAAGCAGATGCTCGCACAGTTACTCGAAGACAGGAGGAAATCTCCCCCTAGAAAGTCTAAGGGCAAACGAAAAGAGGGAGAAAGCTCATCTTCCGAAACACTCCGAGAAGAAAGAGCAACCCACCTCTGGTTCATCTAAATCCTCGTTGCAGGAAAAGAATGATCAAGACCAGGGAAAGGTTCATTCGAAAAGAATGAATTAGTTGGAGCAGCGTCTTGAAGCCCTTACCAATCATTAAAGGTCTCCAAGAAGCAGGAGTGGTCTGCCTATATCTAGCCGAATGGGACCTGGTTCCATACCCGCCCAAGTTCAAGGCTCCAACCCTCCAAGCATTTGATGGGAAAGGTTCACCGAACCAACACATCTACTATTTCAAGTCCCAAACTGGGAATGTGGTAGATAACGACGCCATCCTGGCGCGTTTATTCATCGGCACCCTAAAAGGGCTGGCCTTTGAATGGTTCATGAAGCTCCCAGAAGGTTCCATCAAGAACTGGGGTGATTTGGAGATGCTTTCTTAACACGCTTCATTGAAGATGACTCGGAGGTCAACATGCCTACCCTTTTAGTCACCAAACAGCGAAAGGGAGAGTCCGTTAAGTTTTTCGTGGAAAGATTTTGGAACGTGGCACTTTGATGTCCGAGCGGTATGACCCAGGTTACCCTGGTGGAAACATGCCGCCACAATCTCCAAACCTCACTCCTTGCTTAAATAGGAGTTGCTGAAAGCCGCACCTGGAAACAATTAGTCCAACAAGGTGAACAGGCTGAGGAGATTGTCGCCCGCGTCAGAGTGGAAGAAAACAAACCCAAGCCTAAAAGGTCAACGAGGCGTGCGCCAGACACATCCCTCCAAGCCAAAAGGAAGGATAACTTGGCAGCAGAGACCAAGTCCCTGTCAAACCTCAACCGGTCAAGGGAAGTGGCTCTTCAAGCCAACCACGGGCCAACAAGCAGTATTCCTTTAAGGATGAACATGTCGACTCGCTCTTCAAATTACTCAACAAGAGCAATCGACTAAAGCTTCCTGAAGCTAGGCGCCCCGAGGAAGTCGGTAAAACCGACAATCCCAGCTACTGCATGTACCACAGGATGTTGGGACACCCTACCAAGAGCTGTTATGTCTTCAAGGACATCCTTCAGGCCCTAATTGATGCGGAGGTATTGAAACTCCGACCATAGCAGAAGAAGGTGACGGCTAATATAACGTCAGTTCTCCAGTTTGGGAGACAACCCCCAACACCCTCTAGAGTAGTCCCTATCCCAGAGGAGAGCTGAGAATGGTCAACACAGACCCTCACCAGCAGCAAGAAAAGGGCTTGGTACCTGTTCCCACACCTCGGGGAGAAGTCATGTGGGTCCATCCCGACCTTATTGATGGCCAGCAATGGACTACTGTAACCAGCAGGAAGTCCAAAGGCAAAGCAAAGGCTTCATCCTGCAACGTTGTGTGTGCCTCTTCTCGAGAAGCGGAAACTGATATTCTCTCGCTAACCGACTCAGAAGAGGAGACAATAGTTCTGGCCGCAGAACCCAGTCAGCTGGTGGCAAAAACCCGTTCGGGGCAGCCATATTTGAAAAAGTATGGCGAAGTGGCGGTAACTCCTCCAAGACCCACTGCAGAGCCAGCCAAGCCCTCCACGAAGCAACCCGGGGAGAAACAGAAAGAACTTCAGTTTTCTAGAGTTCTTTCAAAAGACATAGCGGAAGGATCCACGGCACCTTACCGCTTTGATGTCATTGCTCAGTTGGCCAACATCCCGGCGCGGATTACGCTTTGTGAGCTCCTCAGGCTATCAAAGTCGACCAGAGAGGCTCTACAAGAAGCTCTGGCCAATGCTGAGGTCTTCATGACCCAACTACCAAAGGATGAAGATGTAGAGGATTGCCTCCACGCCTCCCAAAATATTCCCTGCATCACCTTCACAGCAGATGATATGCAAGTCAAAGGGAAGCATGATCGACCCCTTTACTTTGCAGGGTATATTGGATCATCTGAGGTGAACCGCATTCAGGTAGATTCCGGGTCAACATTGAGCATTATGCCTCGCAGGGTCATGCAACATCTCGGGATTCCTACTCACCGTTTGAGCCCTACCCAGACGACCATTTATGGGTTCAATGCCAATAGTACCCGTCCAATGGGGAAGGTCAAGCTCAAATGCCAGATTGGAGACCTAAGGTCAGAGGTGACATGCTACGTCATAGATGCTGACACCTCCTACAATCTACTGCTGGGAAGACCCTGGATTCATCGCAATTCTATCGTTCCCTCTACTCTCGACCAAGTCATGAAATACATTGACGGGAGTGGAAAGGTGCGAACGCTGATTGCCGAGAGGCATCCGTTCAAGGGAGTGGAGAATTATTTCACAGATTCCCTCCTGTATTAGGAATCTGTGGAAATAGATGAAGTCCCGCAACCAGACGAACCAGACTCTGGCAATGAAGCCGACACCGAGCTGGAGGAAGATGAGTGTGTGTGGGAGCTAGATTCACCTGTAACGGGCATTAATAAGCCCGATGTTGATAATACCTCCGCCGATGATGTAAGCGGTTAGTACATTAATGAAGAATTAGATTTAGCGTATTTTTCTGTGTTTGCTTCTGATTCAATGCCGTCAGACACTAGTACCGACGTGGATGACGATCTCTGGTCGGCAATGAATGCTATGACAGTGACACTTTCAGTTTTCCCAAATGAAAGCTGAAATGCTTCTTAGTCAAGTTAATATCACACCTCTGATTCACATTCTTGTCAAGTTAACATCACACTTCTGGCAAGACAACTTTCAACCCGTTAAGTTAATATCACACCTTTAACGGTAAAAACTTTCCTAGATCCCCCACGAATCTAGCCTCACTTGTTATTCTCGTCAATAGAATAACAAGTCCACTTAAAAACATTGTTAGGTTAACATTACACCATTAACAGTGTTTTCATTAACTCCCCAGCTGATCTTAATCAAGTTAATCCCAAACCTCTGATAAAAGTTCATCTTCCTAGGGGGTACCAATTCAACCTGTCACTTTCTTTTTATAAAATGGCAGGCCCACCAAAATTATCTTATCTCTGTCAAGTTAATATTACACCTCTGACAGCATTGTGGGGTTCCTGAGATAGGATCTTTTCTCCACAAAATTTGACTTGTTAAAATTTTCATCATAATTTTGACAAGCCAAAGATTCTTTGCTTCTATGCGTCTGACCAAAAAGAGACAAAAGAGTTCAAGATAATAGAAGAGACAAAAGAAAAGTGTCACTTTTATTTATATCCAGGCATATGAAAGTGATACAAAACGCTCTCTTATACAATGAGATTGAGTGTTACAGTTAAGGAGTATACAAAGAAGTCCCTCACTCTCTCAGAGGTTGCACTCACTCCTCAAAGCTGCATACAATTCCAAGTACAAGATGTTTGGAAGGGCGCCAGAATATGATTGAACATTGTGGTGACGATCAGAAGCTGGTTGCACCACGATGCATGATGTAAACATCGAAGAAGTCCCTGGTTGATCGAGAACAATGGTGTTTCTTGAGGTCGAAAGGTAACAGAGACTTCCGATTCCACCTGACCATCCGAAGTGGCGGATACGACCCCTCGTTGATGAACATCTCTTTCACCAGAAGGTCATCCAATAAGCATAGAGCTTTCCTCGATGTCACTTCTGGGGTAAAGAGGAGGTTTTGAGACCTCACAGGGGATGCTACCCACCACTATATCCACCGCTACCCCCGCCGCCATCCTCACTCTGACCATGCCATGCCAAGAAGCATGACTGGTGCATTGAATCCAAAGAGATCTTGGCGAGGGTCCGGTCCCAATCTCCTGAAGGCAGGAGTCATGACTTCTTCTCCTGTGGTCGACCATCGACCAAGTTCGCTGGCCGATATATTCTCCCAAGGGCCCAGTGAACATGAAAAAGGATGATCAAGCCTACCTGCAAGAAGCAACAAAATTAGAAGATCTAAAGCTTAGTATACTTCAACAAAAAACTAAGTGACAGACACAGTTATTGCTGAAATCGCCAGACGCAGGAATGACCCGCGCAGCGAACATCTGCGGCGGCAGAAATAGACGCGATCAAAGCTGTGACAACATACAGAGTTCGATCACAGTTTTGTACCCGCGTCTAAAATATGAGACGCAAAGAGAATCAGACGCGGGAATTGCCATCTCCCTGTTGGATGAACAGGAGTTGCAAGATTCAGGCCTGAGACCTCCAGTCTGAGTTGAGATTCTCCTAAGTTGACAGCCTCAAGACGCGAGCTCCATATGTAGAGCCTGCGGCCAGGTGTTCAAATCTACTATACTGGCGTCCAGAGAAGTTTAAGTCGATGGCGCAAATTCCAGAAAAGGAATGCACCAACTAAGACTTCATCCAGATGATAATATCTCTTTAAGATATATCAAAATTAAAACCTGGCTGGGTTAAAAATGTCATGGCAAACCAAGAAGGCGTACCCGCAGAGGCCTCTATTAAGAGTTGAACTCTCTGCATCGAAGCGCGGACATAAAAGGTGCTCAAGGAGACGCTTTCTGTTATTGAAATCACTTGACAGTGGTAATCTTCTGAAGAGACCAAACAGAAGCATGAAAGCTCTGGGTCATCTTCATCCATGGAGGCAAGCCCCTGGTAAAGTCCTTGAAGGGAGAAGATGGAGTCTCTCAGAGCACTCGCTATTAAAAGAGAATAGTCCAAGTATGGGACTGCTAAAGGAAGGGGATAAGCCCTATTTATAGGCAGCCCATAATAACCATAATTAATGGTTCATTAATTAGAACCGTCGGCCTTAATGATCGCATGACTGTCAAAGCCCAATGGAAGGCTGACGCGTGGAGC
Organism: Agave tequilana; assembly: GCA_038442645.1. NCBI lineage: Eukaryota > Viridiplantae > Streptophyta > Magnoliopsida > Asparagales > Asparagaceae > Agave > Agave tequilana. The sequence goes on along the minus strand of JAVJIF010004673.1, from coordinate 244,460 downwards.
GTCGCTTCGGGAAACATCGAAGACGCTGGTCTCCAACCGCCAGCGCCGGTTTGGCATTAGAAGGCATTAACGCCTAAGCCCAATGAAGAATCGACGCGTGGACAATCGCTTCGGGAAACAATGGATGATGCGGGTTCCCAATCGTCAACGAAGACTTGACGTTTGAAAATCTCACAGGATCTTTATGACAGGCTACACATAACACCTGGGAAGTTGCGCCAAACGCAGATGTGAGAGCCGCGTCCAGAGGCTCGCGCCTTTTTTTCAAAAAGTGGCGTCCTCCTTCATTCCAGGTTAGAAGACCCTTCGCGTCTCTTGGATGACTCAAAGTTGCTCTGCGTCTCTCGGACGACTCAAGGTTGCGTCCATCAACAAAAGGGACTCATTATGGGGGTCTCAGTGGGAAAGCACATAAAGTTGCGTCCCGAAGCTTACATCTTCAGCAGAGAAGGCCTATCACCTTCACAAGTGTCTTGGAACTGCGTCTACATGGATGATGATGGGTCTTGCACCGAGTCTCAGCGTCGCGTCCCTGACTGCGTCAATTTTAAGGGGCGTAAGACCACATTCTTAATGTATCCTGAACTCTGCGTCTGGATGAAGTTAAGGATTGCGGCCAGTGAATCACACTCAAAGCTGCGTCCTTCGCGTCCGCTTGAACCGCGTCTTCACTGGTAGGTCAGAATCGCGTGCCTCAGAGCCGCGTCTCTTTTTATAAATCGACGCTGCATTTCATCAAAAGAACTTGGTTTTACCTAAGTTCAGTATTCACAGCCAGTAAGGGAGCACAACCAAAATCTGTGATTGAGAGGTTGGATTCATCTACAGCGGGACAATGAAGATGGAACAAAAATTTCAACGACTTTTATTATTCAAAAATGATAAAAGTAGATACAAACACTCTTGGTAAATAGAGTGTCCTTTTCTTTAAAAAAAAGAGCTGGCGTTCAGTCCTTACTTCTGCAAATCAGTTCAACAGTACACTGGCACAAGCAGACGACCGTCCACTCCTGGCTTTAAAGTGCACCCACGACAGACTTAAAACAATCGGGGAGGTTTAGACTGTGCATCTAGACACTCAACACGATCAACTTTGGTGGCTTCAAAGAGTTTCATAGTACACTCACGAAGACCATACCCCAGACAAGATCAAACCCGAAGCATTGACAGTCCAGTCACAAGGGTGAGCTCAGCTAGAGTCCAAAGTATTTCGAAATCCGTCCCACTTAACTGCGGAATGTCGAAAACTTTGGAGGGGTTCTGTAGGCTGTCTAAAAATCACTAAAAGACAAGCCATTAAAAAAGCAGAATTCTAAGTTCTAGACGCAAAGCCGATTTTGGCCGTGTCTCAGCCGCACCAAGGCGCGAGGGTTGAAACCCGCGTCTCAGCCGCATCAAGGCGCGAGGGTCGAAACCCGCGTCTCATCAGCATCAAGGCACGAGGGTCGAAACACGCGTCTCAGCCGCACCAAGGCGCGAGGGTCGAAACCCACGTCTCAGCCGCATCAAGGCGCGAGGGTCGAAACCCGCGTCTCATCAGCATCAAGGCGCGAGGGTAGAAACCCGCGTCTCAGCAGCACCAAGGCGCGAGGGTTGAAACCCGCGTCTCATCAGCATCAAGGCGCGAGGCTCAATAGCCGCGTCTCATCAGCATCAAGGCGCGAGGCTCAACAGCCGCATCTCAGCAGCATTAAGGCGCGAGGGTCAAAACCCGCGTCTCAGCAGCTCCAAGGCGCGTGGGTTGACACCCGCGTCTCAGTTGTAACCGTCCCGGTTTCGGGGCCAATCACGGCCCACATAACGGGAAAAGTTAGCCCCCATTATGGAGTGTTTTTAGGAGGCACGTACGCCCCTGAAACCCCTATAAATAGCCCCGTCGCTATGAAGAAGAGACAGTCGAATTGACAGTCGGATTTTCGGTCAGAGGATTTTTTGAAGAAAAGAGCCCTGAGAGAAAAGAGAGAGAGAGTTAAACCCTTCAGAGAACTTGCTGTGTTCAAGTTGATCTTTGCCTATCTTCTCTTTGAGAGTTTTGGTAGACAGAGCTGAGTTACTCCATCTACCATCCGAAGAGGAGATCTCTGGAAGGTCTCGACGGTCACCTGGTCAACGGAGAACAAGATTCACTCTCCATCGCCACTTGAAGAACCCAGCCTTAAATAAAGGGAGGATTCAAGACTCAATATCCTCCCTCCCTTGTAATCGGAAGACCGATCTGTTGTAATCTTCTATCCAATCAAAAGAATTTTACAATCGAATCCTCCTTTTCTGACGCATACAACTTGCACAAATTAAACTTAAGGGCAAAACCCAAGACAACATAAAGTGGGAAAGTCATTACCCTCCCTTAGCCCAAAAATCACCTCCTCACTCACACAACCTAAGCCTAAATAAAATTTGCTAGATGTTGGCCCTAGGGACATCTCGGACTCATTTAATTGATTGACCTAAAGGGGAAGTTGTTAGAAGTTGACACTTGTCAAATCGGTGTCTAAGGTTAGGGATTGAGAGGCAAAACCTCGAAGAATAGTGGTTTGGCATAATTAGGCCCGTTGCTCTAGCACGGGTACCTCCCACTGATCTTGCCCCTACCTTGCCGATTAACTCATAGTCAACTTCCGACAATGTATCCCCCGTGGACAGTCTAACCAGTTAGGACTCGTTTAGGTCTAAGTCATCCCTAGCATAGACTTATTTTCTTTTTTCTTTTTCTTTCTTTCTTTGTTTGTTTGTTATCTTCTTTTTTGTAAATTGTGATATGAATTTCAACAACAATAATTCTTTCAATCATAATATGAATCCATATTTCCCCTGACCTCATTTGACTCAGATAACTCTGACCCGGCTATGTACAACATGAACCAACCATATATGCCGAGTTAGGATTATCTGACTCAATATGACCCATATCCTCAATCATGTGACTATAATTTTTAAAATAATTTTAACTTTTCACAGAGTCAATGGGGATTCACCTCCCCCGAGTCAAATTTTCAACCGCTTTGTCCACAATTTTCACAAAGTTCATTCCCCAATTTTGGATCATATACTCCTTTTCCTGTTCCACCAACCGAAGAAAATTCTGATTTGGAAAGGAGTATGGAAGAATCCCTACAACAAATTTAAAATTTGCTCAATTCACAATCCTTTCCACATCAAACTCCACATGCTCCTTTTCTAGAGCATCCACTTGAAGAAGAATTTGAGTTAGAGAAGCGTTTGGAAGTCTTTTGTGAAAGAATACAAAACATGTTGGACTTATCATCTTAGCCAAATTTTCAAGAGCCCTACTCATTTTTTTCAGTCTCACCGATTCAAAATGAACAACCATCAATACTGGACTTGAGTATGGAACCCTTGCGTGAGTTCGAGCAGCAATCGCAATCTGATGGACTCACAATTTCACCATCATTTTCAAAACCAACTTCCATGCTCATCTTTTCAAGAAGAACCAACTGCAAAAAATATGGAAGATATGATTTAGACCCCAAATTCTGTTACCCGGTCTATCAGTGGTTAGACTCAATAATGAGCAATTTGACCAATGAGAGCGAGAAAAGTCTTTCTTTTCAGCCTTTGACCAATTATTATATTCCTAACTCTACCGATTGGACCCAAGAATCATGCTATTTGGAAACTAAGATTTAATTTCAGAACGCACATTTGAACTTGACCAAACTCCAAGGTATTAAAATCACCTTGACAATCTGGAAAGTTTTTCCTTTCCCGAAATTGAAATTGACCATGAATATGATCCCGAACCTCATGTTAGTGATTCCATTTCACTTTTTGATTCAATAATGACTCTAGTATCTTTACCAGATTTTTTCTCTATTCCAGAGCCGAATCATGAACCCGTACACCGTGAAATTGAATCACCAATATCTTATGATCACACTTCATTGATGGAAAAAGTGTGTGAAGATCAATTCTTTAGTTTGGACCCTATTTTTGAACCAATTTCGAGTTGACTCTGGACTTGATCTGAGTCAAATTCCCGAGTCAGTATCGATTTTTACTCCTTTTCCATTTGAGATCAAATCAATCATCTTTCAAAATCACACTTCATTGTTAGAAAAGAATGTTAAAGAAAATGACTCAGTAATTATTTTTGAAAATTCAAAATTAGATGGGGATAATTTTTTCAATAAGACCATTCATTCTATCATTCTCTTACTGGGTCGTATTAGAGAGGTCATTGGTTGGTTTCTGTAAGATCCACGATATCATGATTGGGTAGCAACGCTTGGCCCAGTCAGACAACCACCGAAACCACCACCATGAAGTAATTTTCCTTCCCTTTCCATTTGTTTCATGTATATACACGTTCACGATGCATTGAGGATAATGCATGAGATAAGTGTGGGAGAGGGTTTACTAACATAGTTAGTTTTATATTTTCTTTCTTTTACACTTATTCTTAATTTTAAAAAAATTTATAAAAACTCTTTTCTTTTCTTTTTACAAAACTTTTTGAAACATGATAAATAGTTTTGATTTATTTTTAAGAAAATTAAGATTATCTTAGGAATTAGGATGACCTAAAATTTTGAAATTTTAAACTGAGTCAAAATAATAGATCTTCTTTAAATTTTAGGATAAGGAAGTAAGATTGGAAAGATAATTTAATCTTGAATTTTTTGCCTTAGATTTATGCACTTCATACTTACACAATTTTTGAGATTAAAACAAAAACTGAAAATGCCATAAAAGAATATATTAAAAAATTATATATATATAATGATAATAAAAACTACTTATTGAAGTTAGGTAATTATGCCTCAGGAAGCATGATTATTCACAGCTAAAAAGGTGGAAAGGATAAAATAATCCCCTTTAGTTTTGTGGCCTTGTTTACTCGAGCCCTTAAGTCCGAGGGATGTTTTCTCATCTGGTGCCCTAAGATCATCTGGTTTGGGAGTCAGCGGCTAAAGGCTCACTAGCCGGGTTAATAAGAAAGCCTAAGAGAAATAAGGGAAGAAAAAAAGGATATATATAATAATATAAATAAATGACATGAAAGTTTGAGTCAATATCCCAAAAATCTTCAAAGTTCACAAAGTGCATATTTTTTTAAGAGTTTTATGAAAGATCAAAAAATCAATTCAATTTTAAATTCTTACATTTAATTTATAACAAGATTTTATATTTCGACTTAGTTTAAGAAAGAACAATTTTGGTTAATCTCTGACCTTGAATCACTTATATTTTCACAAAAATACTTCAACATTTTTCTCTATTTCAAAAATGTGTTTTCAAAATACTAACATTTGATTTCTTACTTTATTGATTTTGTGGGTGTAATCCGCTGAAAACCCTCAGGAAATAAAACTCCTCCTCTAAGGGAAACCAAGGGGTTTAACGTCTTGTTGTACATGCTCAGTGCAATCGCGTCACCTGCGAAAGTGGTGTAATAATTTTCTTAGTTTTTTGGTTTTCTCGGGACTGGCAAAAGATAAGTGTGGAGGTGTGATTAGCCTCTAAAACTGCATATTTCATACAACATCTTCACATTTATTTAGTATTAAATTCTGCTAATAATACCTCTCTTGCATGTTTCTAAGTCCATGGTGTGCAATGAAGAAGAAGACCTTAAATCACCATTTAATGGGTGATTAACGGCCTATAATATAGCCATCGACCTTGCAGAGCTGTTTTGTCAAAATCAAGGGCTGAAAACCAAAAAAGAGCGCTGATGCCGACAGGGGACAGACGGGACAGCGCGCGACCCGAAGTGCCGCACGCGGTTCTAGAAGAGCTACGAAAACGCAGCTTTTGCCGCATTTTCGCGGCCGTATGGGCGCGGCCGGGCCCGTACTTTGGGCCAAGGTTTGTCCCCTGACTCCCCCTTTCCCCTGGTGCCTATAAATACCCCCTGAGGTCTCCTTCAGCAGATATGCAATGTTTTAGGGGAGTTTTCATTTCTATTTTATAGTTTAGGGTAGTTTAGGTTAGTCTTCTTCTTTTTCCTCTTCGTATTTTCCATTTATTTTAGATCTTGTAATCGGAGAGAGAGTGATGCATGTTTGGAATGCAAGAGTGCTTGTAATAGAGGTGACAAGGTATGAAAGGTGCTCTTTTTACCTCTCTTTATTTTCTATCTAACTCCTTTTACATGTTTAGCTAATCTTTTCTCTCATGACAACGAACTACTAACCACTAACTAGTCTAACTTCTTATTTGATAATCCACATGAATCAATAGCCTATACTAGGCCTTGATCTTGCAAGAGCCATTGATGGCTCATGATGATGGATTCTAACACTCTAATATCTAAATCTCTAATAAGCTAACATTTCTTTTATTTCATGCTTACTCTTATTGGGTTTTGATGATTTAAGTGTAATTTGCACTTGTTGGTTGAATTTGAATGTGAAAGTTAACATATGAGCCATACTTTGTAAAGCTCTTGAACTAAGGACTAGTGATGGACAATACATGTGAGGCAACTATCACTAAGAGATTAGCATGTTGGTAGAGTCATTAGTAGTTAGTAACCATGGGTTTTCTTTCTTTTTCACTTTATTTTAGAAATATTAAAAATCACAGATATCTTATCTTTTATGTTTCTCACTTCTTTGTGTTTCACCGTACTTCTCTTTTCCATTATGTGTTTTCCTTTCTTTTTATTCTTTCTAACATTGAAGAACTTTTAACACACACGTGAATCAACCGGTAAAGCTTCTATCGCCTCCCGTCCTTGTGGATTCGACTTGTTTTAACCTCTATGCTGTAACGGAAATATCGAGGAAGCCAAAGTACACACACTTTAGATATCGATTTCAAAACATACACTTTTTGTGCGTGATTTTCCCTCGATCAGTCATACCGCTGGAACATCGGAGCGCCATGTTCCGAAATCTCTCCACAAATACTTTTTCTGACTCTCCTTTTTGTTGCTTTGTTGCCAGGAGAGTTGGCATAGTAAACTCTGAGTCATCTTCGAAGAAGCGTGTAAGGAAGAGTTTCTCCAAATCACCCTAGTTTTTTATGGAGTCTTCAGGGAGTTTCATGAACTATTCGAAGACAAGTCCCTTCAGAGTACCAATGAACAAATATGCCAGTATGACATTGTTATCTACTATGTTCCCTGTCTGAGACTTGAAATAGTAGATATGTTGGTTCGGGGACCCTTTGCTGTCAAAGGCCTGTAGAGTCGGAGCTTTGAACTTGGGAGGATATGGGACAAGATCTCATTCTGTCGGGTACGGCCGGACTACTCCTGCTTCTTGGAGGCCTTTTCAATTGGTAAGAGCTTCCAGGCGCTGTTCTAATTTATTCATTCTTTTAGAATGAATACCCTCGTTCTCTAGATCGCCTCCCTCTTTAGATGAGGACTTAGACGACGCGGAGTTGGACTGTTTTCCCTCTTCTATGTGCACAGAAGATGAACTCTCCCCTTCTTTCCGCTTGCCTTTAGACTTTTTAGAAGAAGTGTTGGTATTCGACTTCTTCTTGTCTTCGAGCAACTGTGCAAGCATCTGTTTGAAGGTATCGATAGATTCTTGTTGGGCGCGAATAATATCAAATTGTTCCTTCTGAACCTGGGCTTGTTGTTCCAGGCACCTGGCCGTGTCCTCAGAAGTGTTTGCCATATACACGAAGGCTTCCTTCTCTATAGAAGAGTTTGAGGCCTGCGACTCTACGATGGCAGAGTTTGATTCACTTACTCAATGCCCCGGGCTAGGGCACTATAGTCAACCGGGGCTACCGCACCAGTCTGAATTCGAGTAGCCGGATACTCCATCTGGTTCCGTATCAGACTCGTCAGAGCTGACTACCGGTTGTTTTTTCCTACTTCTGCTTGGTGTAGTGCTTGGACTTGCCATATTTGCAGCGACTTCAGGGTATTCCGTGTCAGAGAAGGTTCTCTTTGTGTAGGACCAACGCCTTTTGGCTAATCGGGAGATTGAGATTAATCGTCTGAATACCGACTGCTTGCTCACATGTGAGTTGCAGCCACATTCAGAGAGCATTGCTGTGATGAGCCATTCACAACAATAGGATGGAGCGATATGATTATCACTCCTTTTCTTTATCAAGTAATCTCTTAAATCTGTCGAAGGGGGATCAAAGAGATTAGCCTCGGGTCTTTGAGAGCTTTTCAGGTTTTAAGAGCCATCCTTACATTGCAACTCTGAAACACAGGGTTCAGAAATGCAGAGCTCACGTTCTGTAGAACAGACGCGGCTGTCACGTTTTGGCTTTAAAACGCGGGTCTCACATCTCTGCTGAGCATAGACACGGACCTCGCATTGCTGATTGTCGCATTTGACTAGCGACACTTGAGAAATGCGAACCTTGTGAGTCTCGTGTTTGGTTGTAGAGATGCGGATCTCGTGTCTCTTAGGAGAGGCACAAACCTTGCTCTGCTAAACATCGCGTTTGGGAAGTGAAACTTTCGAAACGTACGCGTTTTGAGCTTCAAGTTTTGGCCTCCATACGCGGACTTCGCGTGTCTGACATAGTTTAAAAGAGACGCGGTTTTGAGTCTTGCATTTTGTATCGTTGAATAGATAGTTGTTCCAGCTTCTTGCGTCGATAGTTGACGCGCGCATCACCTCTGTCGACGTTCGGCATTCTGGTTACGCCGTGTGGGTTATTGTGAACCCCAGGTAACTTGAAGCAGAGGAAGAGGATGGACGGGACCTAGTGCCCATCAACAACACTGACCCGCGGGTCTCATGGGAGACGTTGACGTGGGCCTTGCGTGTGATACGACCAGCCATAATGTTCTCTACAGAGACCATATTCGGAGAACCCTCCGAGGAAATCCGGGAGCGTATCTCCGAAGAGACCTTACGGTACTGCCGCGCCCTCAGGTCTTGGAGCCAGAAGAGAGGAACTCTTCATATTTTACGTGGTCAAATTCTACGACAAGTGATTCGATCATTTTCCCATGCAAGTGACGTTACCTTGCGTCACGACTTGCTCATTAGTAGAGAAAGTAATCCCCAATAGAGTCGCCATCTCTTATTTATCAGAGAAAATTGAGGGAGTTTAAGTAAAATTTCCTTGGATCTATGAAAGAGTACAACAATCTCAAAAATTTCAATTAAAAGAGAGAGAAGATATTCAAACTCAAATCTTCTTTTTGTTTAATGTTGGGTTCTTGATGTGGCGGTGAAAAGTGAATCTTATTCTTCGTTGACCGGATTGGCGTCACAGTCTTCTGGGAATTTTCTCTTCGGACTATGGACGGAGTAGCACAGTTCCTGTCCAATAAAATCTCAAAGAGATTTGAGCAAAAGCAAACTTGTGCTCAGCAAGTTGTTAGATGAGTTGAACTCTTAAGTATTTCTTAGTCAGAAGCTCTAATCGAGATTCTCTCCAATCGACCCCTCTTCTGTAGCAAACTGAGGTATTTATAGGGGTTTCAAGGGTAAAACTGTCCCCTATAAACCCTCCATAATGAGGGTTAACTCCCTCATTACGTGGGCAGTAATTGACTTAGTAATGAGGGCAGTTATAACAGAGACGCAGGGTTCCTCTGTAGTTGAAACGTGGGCTTCGAGCCTCGCGTATAGCCGTTGAGGCAACGCTTGAGCTTCGCATTTGGTTTGAAATGTGAGCTTCAAGTTCTGCGTCAAGGTTTATGTGTGACGTGGGCTTCGGGCCCTGCGTCTTGGTCATTGCGGTGAAGTAGAGACGCAGGTTTCGACCCTCGCGTCTTGGTACTGCAGTAATGCTGAGACGCGGCTTTCAAGCTCTGCGTCTTGGTACTGCAGTGATGCTGAGACATGGTTTTCAGGCTCTGCGTCTTGGGATTGCACTAGTGACTATGATTAGCTTTGCGTCTGGAGTTCGGATTCTGCTTTCTGATGACTTGTCCTCAGTGATTTTTGGACAATTTACAGTTGCATTGTTAGCTTTAGATTATTTCTTACCGAAGATATTATTTTTGATGAAACATTGCGAAGTTCAAGTTTATCACGGAGATACTACACCATAGAGTTCTTGTTACGCATCAGTAGTACTTCCACCATATTTGGACCCACTGACAACTTTGACCATAGCAGCCATTGAAGAAATTATCAAAGCATACTTCTAGCTTTTGGCACAGTTCATCCATGCTTGTTGCCATCAACAAACCTTGGTCCCAAATGATTCCTTAGATACCACTCTCACTGTGTTGGTTCATTATGGCAGCTATATTTTTTTCATTGAAATTAACGCCATAATAAAGATTCTATAGTTTTCCTTTAATCTTTATTTTTCACCATTAACAAGTCAACGTTATATACAAAGCTGACATAGCCAATTTATTCAACGATCTTCTCACGAAATTACCTAGTTGAAAACCTTAAAAACATTTGAAAATAGCACAAAATTAAAATAAGCACCAAGATTGGTATCAGAATCCAAGTTTTAACGATCATGTAGTCCGAGTCCGTAGCCTCAAAGGGGTTTAGCATAGCAACAGTTGCATTTTTTAACATTTGCAGAATTTCTATCTTATCAGGTTTAGCGCAAGAAATCAGGGAGCATATTATTAAGAGGATTGAGTTAAGGGATTCAAGTCCATTTCTGGGGCTGAAGGGACCAAAATCATCATCTTCAACAAAATAAAGCTCCAACTGAATGACAAGAAAAGAAACTTAGCAGTTCAAAATGATATACATTGGTCTCTCTGAACTTTCTCAAAGAATTGCAGATTTATTAAAATAATAACAATGCAAGCAGTATCCTGTACCTCATCCAAATATAATATTCTTGCAGATCTGACCATTTTTTCTAATATATGGAGCACCTCTTCTGTATTTGAAGATGCAGGCACTGGAAACTCAAATGCGACATTTCTGGCATGTGATGAACTCTGGAAATAAAAAGATGAAGTTAAAACCATTGACAAAGAGAATGAAATGTGGAGGTCCAACGGAAAGCGCGACTTTTAGAGTCAAACTCACTAAATTCAAGATATACATAGGAAATGGTTATCAATATAGATTCAAATAAATAGAAGCTATCATACAGGACAATATAAAAAAGAAAAAACACAAATCTCATTCACATTTTCAGCTTCAGTTTGAAATAGTACCCTGCTGTTTTAGTGCTCGCTCCTGCGTTACAATCAATAAGAAAGTTATTTCAGGTTTGGTTTTGTTTCTCTGCAATCGCCTCTGCAAAAAACAAAAAAGAAAAATCGACAAACCTTTTCTAGTCTCATAGACATGGCAGGTATCTCCATGCTCTTGGTTTTATTATATAATGGTATAGCTATGTGCAGCCATCCTTCCTAACTCGATCGACCATGCATACGGGTGGCAATGGGTAGGGTTTACCTTATTCTTGAAATAGGTAAGCTAGAAACTAAAATTATCCTACTTTGACAAGCAAAGGTTAAAAATGCCTTCACCCTACAAAAATTATCCTACCTTCACCCCATGGGTAAGGTAGACACTAAAAAAAGGGTACTTGAAAAATGAATTGATTTGGTGTGGTGGTTGCTGAGGTGGTGGCTGTGGCTGTTGTGGTGGTGGCTGTTGAGGTGAATGTACGGGTGGAGGCGGTGATGGACAATTGGTTGATTGATGATCCCTTCCGCTTCAGTACGTACCATCGGCTAAAATCCGATTATCAATCTTAAGGGTTGGTTGTGATGGAGGTAAGGGTGGTGTGGTGGTGGAAGATTTGTTAATAGAGGATCTCGTCTGCTTCGATATGTACCTAGGGTAGACATCGGTCATCCATCTTATGGGACAATCTCTCGAGTTCTTGGAGCATGTTATCCAAGGTTGAGTTGATAGTGCAGAGATCCCTTAAAATAGCGCCCATCTTTGTGGAAAGGCTTCGCAATTTATCGTCGTCAGATTACATCGTTGAAAAGTTGTCGAAGCTCTGGTACCACTTGATGCAGACAAGAAAGTGAATGACACCGGCTAAATCTCGTTCTAACACTAACAGACCCAAAAGGATGCTTTTAGGTAGGAAACCACTCGAATTCACGAGCAAGTGAAAGAGGAAAAACTCAGTTTAATTCATAATCAAAAATTGAATACAAAAACAAAGATACAATGACCTTATATAGCCAAATAAAAGAAAATACTACTCTAATAGAAAACTATAATCTATTCCTAAAAAAAAAAAAAAGAATTAAAAGACTCTAAACCATTTAGAAAAACTAATTCTAATCCTAAGAGAATAAAATAAAAATAAACTTAAAGAATTTCTTTAGGTTTCCTGATTAAAGAAGTCTTCAGAAATCCTTATCCCTTCAGGAATCCAACTGGAAGTCAATTTGAAAATTCAATTCTGCAAATACGTTGAAACACGAGTGCTGGTCGAGGGCAGGCCGACCGCTTTTCTCTAATGTCGGTCGACTGGGCAGTCGACCGACTATAAAATCCAACTCTTTGTTATTTGGCCGGTCGATCAGGCAGTGGACCACTAACTGTTAGGATTTTGCCTTATTTTCAAGAGGAGGTGATGGTCCAAGAAGATCCAAATAAATTGTAGAAGACGATGACTTGAAGAAAAAAAAAACAAATTCAGGTTTGGCGTAGAGTAGTCGACTAGGCAGTTGATTAGTCGACTAATACACAATGCTACTCGACTATATATAGTCTATTAGGCAGGATACAGAAAGGAAACAGTTTCACAGTTGTCGACTAACTAAAATTATTAGTCGACTAATTGGAGGTATTAGTCAACTAGCCTTAAGGACTAGCCGATTATACGCAACGTTTCTGAAGCAGAATCAGTTTCCTTTTCAGGCGCAAGTTTCCTTATTCTGGTAGGATACAAATTGAATTAAATTTCTATTCAATGAAGATTTGTTTCTAAAGATTAAATGGTCTAGAATCCTTCTAGATTAAGGAGATCAACTCCTAATAGGATTGATTAAGATTCTTCAACCATCAAAACGCCAAGATCGTCTCATACTCCAAATAGGAGTTGTATTGTAAAATTCTATAAATTAAGATTGTAACTGAGCATTATAATTATTTAAAACAACAGAGAAATTTTGAATTTTCAAGTAGAAGAGATCAGAGGAAGCCAAGAAAGAGAGGAGCAAGTTGAAGGTGCATAAAGAGAAGAAACTTTTGTAATCTAGGGTCAGATTCAAGTAGAAGATAAATACTCTTATTGCATCAAGAGAAATGTTAGATCTCTTTTTACTAAGTTTATTAATAAAGCTCTCTCAATTCTCTCCCTATGGACGTAGGCCAAGTTTGAGCCGAATCACGTTAAATCCTTGTGTGCTTTCCTTTTACTCTTTTATCTAGATATTGCTAGTTTGCTTTATAATAGTTTTCTTTTGCAAGTACTGATCATATTGCCATTGTAGGCTGTTCAAAAATCACCAAGGACAAGTCATCAGACGCGAACTTCACTTCAACGCAAAGGTCGCGTTTTGAAATGAAACACGGACCTCGCATCCCAGAAAGCACAAAGACTTCAGACGCAAGCCTGAGTAAGCTCGCATTCGACGCGAGTTTGAGTAACTTCGTGTCCCATCTAGCGCGGGTCTGAGTAACTCCGCGTTTCAGGTTAAATGCGAATCTGAGCAACTTGGTGCTCCACTTTAGACGCGGGTCTGAGAAACCCTGCATCTCACTTCAAACGCAAGTCTAAGCAACCCCGCGTTGTGAGACACCAGCGTCTACAACAAGTAATATGAGGTCCGCGTCCAGCACGAAGCTTGCATTTCTATTGTAACAGACCCCCATTATTGGCTCAATTAATTCCCCACGTAATGGGAGAGTTAATCCCTATTATGAAAGGATCTTAAGGTACGACAATACCCCTATGACTCCCTAGAAATAGCCTGAGTAATTATAAGGGGGAGGATGATTGTACTCCAAAATTGCATTTTTATCATCACTTTTACACATATATCCTTGATCATTCCTTTATTAATTAATGTTATTAACCCCTTTTTGATTATGGTGTGTAGTTACTTAAATGAGAGGATAAAGATACAAGAAGCTTCATTTATCCCTAATCCTATCTAAAGTTAGATTTTAAATTAAATTGAATCCAAAGGAGGAAAGGATTAATCTTCATCCCCTATTCGAGTTCAAATTCAGAAGATAAAGTCCTAGAAGATGAAGGGGATAAAGCTAATCCTAAAAGGGAAAAGGAGGATAATTCAAATTAAATGGAGTTCAAAATCAATTCAGACTCGGATTCTGACCGTACACCTTTTTGTATTTGGATCATAACTTTTGCTACAGATATTCAAATCCAATGATTTAAGATGTTACAGAAAGAAAACTTGAAGGACTATAATTGTTATGTTTACCACTCTGTTTAATTTAGCCTTCCGATGAGTCATATTCAGCAAACAACACGTCGACTTGCTGTAAAACTGAATCCTTATTGAATTAGGAAACCTTCTAATTTGTATCCTATTGTGATTAGATTTGAGGCCTATTTAAAGAGCTGAAATCTCTCATTGTAAAATATCTCCACATCAGAGATCATAATTTAAGATTTTTCTTTTAGTCTCTTCTCCAAATTTCTTTTGTAATTTTAGATTCTAGTTCTACTTCTAATTCAAGATTTGTGAAAAGGAGAAACCATTGTAATTTGAGGTGACAAATCAATACAAGGTGCTTTCGTTCTTTTCATATCTCTTTTGTTATTTATTTCATTTTTGCTTTTTCTTGTTTTTTTATTTCTTGCTTTCTGTAGCTAGATTTTTCTCATGGCTTGCTAAGACATCACCACCATCACATCTAATGTCTAGTAGATAAGCAGATTAGATTATATGCATGACTACTCTAATTTTTATTCTTGAAGACTCATTAGGATAAGCAATTAGGTCAAATATTTTCTAATACTTTTTAATTATTTTTCTTAATCTATACTTGATGAAAATCTTGATATTTTAATGTTAAGTTTGATTAGTGTTATTTCAAATAGGGTTAAGATTTGCTAAATACTTTCTAATGATTTTTTCTTACTTTATACTTAATTGACAACCTTGATATTGTAACGTTAAAACTTGGATGGTGTTATTTCAAATCTAACCTAGTTTCTATCCTATGTATCTTGCTTGGTTTTGTGGTAAAATATCATGTTTAGGATTTGAAGTGAAGTAATTATCTATCTAGCATTAGCATGTATAGTGGTTGATTATTAGTAAGCTGTGGACCTTTCTTTTAATTTGATTTTTTATTCACATACAATTCTTATTTTCTTTTATAAGTTATTTAAACAAAAAAGATAAAAAGAAGACAATATTACCGAAAAGTTTCCATCGCATCTCTCCCTGAGGTTCGACCCGTTTAGATCTTGCTTCAACGGTTAAATTATAATGATTCAGAGTTAAAACTAATAACATACACTTTTCATATTCTCTGTACTCTGTTTTGTGCAATAAAATTTTGGCGCCATTGCCGGGGAGGGAACGGTATATATTGTTTTCTAACTTAGGCTAGATTTTTTTTATTTATTTGTTTCTCTTTATTTCTAATAATTCTTATGTGATATGACTTATTACAACAATTTTTTCAATTTTAATAGTAATCCATATTACACCTCGACCTCTTTTTCGGATATTACAAACCCGACATATCATAATTTTAACCAACCAAGCATGCCTTGTTGGTCTTATCCGAATCAACATATGCCCCAACCTCAATTTCATGAAACAAATTAGAATAATCATCTCTACTCCTCACCGAGTCAATGGGGATACAACACCCCTGAGCCATATTGTCAACCACCTTTCCAACCATCATCTTCATATACTTCTTTTCCCATACCACCATTAGAAGAACCTACCTACTTGAAAAAGAGTGCAGAATCCATAATTCAGTCCTCAAATGATCCATTCGATAGGTTAGAAGAAAAAATAGATCATATGCAAGGTTTAATGAATGAGCAAATTTCTAGACTTTCAAACATTCTTGAACTAACTAACCAAATTGATAGGAACCAAGAATCAAGGTGTCTTGAAGATCTTGATCAAAATTCAATTTCATCACATCAACGTGAACTTGATCAATCCTAACTCATGAACTAATTGTCAAGTTTTAACTTTAATGAGATTGAATTAGATTGTGACTGCGAACCCGATCCTCAACCTTGTGATTTAATTCCAAATTTTTAATCTATGTTGACTCTGGTGTCTTTACCCCCATTTGGACCCAATTCCCGAGCCAACATTAATTCCAATACCCGTATATTATGAAATTGGATCATCTATTTTGGGCAGTCATATTCATTTGATGGATCATGAACTTAAGTTCTTTGATTTGGAGCCCACTTTTGAACCAAACCCGACTCTCGAACCTAAATTAGATTTTTCCCAAGCTAGTATTGGTTCCCAATCCTATCGTTCTTGAGCCGAAATCAATCACTTCATTAAGTCAAATACTATTGTTGGACGAAGGTGTAGAGAATGATGACCCTGAGATGGTATTTCAAGGTTGGTCATCTAGCCAAGATAGTTTCAATGTTAGGGTCTTGAATGATCCTATACATTTGGGGGATAATAACAATGTGCATAAAAAAGAATTCACAAAAGGTGGGTTTCTTGATGATCCACAATATTTAGATTGGGTAGCAATACTTGGCCCAATCCGGCCACCACCGGAACCACCACCTTGAGGTTATATTTTGCCTTCCCTTTCTTCTTTTTCATGCATACATTCATTCATACATTGAGGACAATGCATGAGATAAGTGTGGAGAGGGTTTACTAACATACTAACATAGATAGATACTAACAAATTTTTTTTTTAAAAAAAACTTTTTGAAAAAATAATATTTTGATTTATTTTTGTTAGTAATTCAGTTAATTTTAAGGAATAGGAAAATCATAATTAGGATTTCTTAACACTTGGTCAAAATAAAAATTATTTGTTTGATTTTTAGGTTTAGGAGAAAAAATTGAAAAAGTAATTTAGTCTTAATAATTTTACCTTGATGAAATATGCATGCTTTAAACACTTACACACTTGGGATTCAAAATAAAGACTCTTGTATCTTAGAAAAAATATATATATAAAATAAATAAATCTAATTATTGATTAGCTAGGTACTTTGGCCTAAGAAAGCCTTGGTACTTACGCGAAAGGTAATTAGGTAAGTTTGAAAAATATATATATAAATACATTATATGTATTAACACATCTAATAATCAATTAGTTAGGTATTAGGGCCTCAAGAAGCCTTATTACTTACACAAAAGAAAATTAGATGAGTTATACATATTTAAAAAAAAGAAAACAAAAGAAGTGCTTAAAGGACAACGAAGTGGTAATACTTCAAACTTCTGCAAATATATATATATATATATATAACTATTAATATCATAAGAGTTGAAGTTTAAGAATCCCAAGTAAAAAATTCGCGTTCACAAAGGCGCATATGACTTGGGGTAAAATAAAAGACTAAGTGAGAAATTCAGTTTTAATCCTAACCTAAATTGAAGATTAATATTTGCATCGAGACTAAGTATAGGAATGAATAATTTGGTGATCCTAAGACTTATAGATTACTTGATTTCCTCAAAGATACTTCAAGTATTTTCTCTCTTTCAAAATACTATTTCAAAAATACAAACATTTTATTTTTCTTTCTTTATGAATTTTGTGGGTGTAATTCACTAAAAACTCTCACGAGACAACACTCGTCCTCTGGGGTAACTTAGAGGTTTAACGGCTTGTTGCACATGCTAAGTGGCAATCGTGATTCCTACGAAAGTGAGTTAGGTTAGATTAAATTAGTTTCTAACATTTGATTTTGCTCGAGGACGATCAAAAGATAAGTGTAGGGGTGTGATTGTACTCCAAAATTACATTTTTATCATCACTTTTACACATATATCCTTGATCATTCCTTTATTAATTAATTCTATTAACCTCTTTTTTGATTATGGTGTGTAGTTACTTAAATGAGAGGATAAAGATACAAGAAGCTTCATTTTATCCCTAATCCTATCTAAAGTTAGATTTTAAATTAAATTGAATCCAAAGGAGGAAATGATAAATCTTCATCTCCTATTCAAGTTCAAATTCAGAAGATAAAGTCCTAGAAGATAAAGGGGATAAAGCTAATCCTAAAAGGGAAAAGGAGGATAATTCAAATTAAATGGAGTTCAAAATCAATTCAGACTCGGATTCTGACTGTACACCTTTTCATATTTGGATCATAACTTTTGCTGGAGATATTTAAATCCAATAATTTAAGATGTTACAAAAAGAAGACTTGAAAGACTACAATTGTTATGTTTACCACTCTGTCTAATTTAGCTTTCCTATGAGTCATATTCAGCAAACAACACGCCAACTTGCTGTAGGACTAAATTTCTTATTGAATTAGGAAACCTTCTAATTTGTATCCTATTGTGATTAGATTTGAGGCCTATTTAAAGAGCTGAAATCTCTCATTATAAAATATCTCCACATCAAATATCATAATTTAAGATTTTTCTTTTAGTCTCTTCTCCAAATTTCTTTGGTAATTTTTAGATTCTAGTTCTACTTCTAATTCAAGATTTGTGAGAAGGAAAAGCCATTGTAATTTGAGGTGACAGATCAATACAAGGTGCTTTCGTTCTTTTTATATCTCTTTTGTTATTTATTTTACTTTTGCTTTTTCTTATTTTTTTATTTCTTACTTTCTTTAGCTTGTCATGTTGAGTAGCTAGATTTTTCTCATGGCTTGCGAATACATCACCACCATCACATCTAATGTCTAGTAGATAACCAGGTTAGATTATATGCATGCCTACTCCAATTTTTATTCTTGAAGACTCATTAGGATAAGCAATTAGGTCAAATATTTACTAATACTTTTTAATTATTTTTCTTAATCTATGCTTCATGAAAATCTTGATATTTTAATGTTAAATTTTGATTAGTGTTATTTCAAATAGGGTTGAGATTTGATAAATACTTTTTAATGATTTTTTCTTACTTTATACTTAATTGACAACTTTGATATTGTAACGTTAAAACTTGGATGGTGTTATTTCAAATCTAACCTAGTTTCTATCCTATGTTTCTTGCTTGGTTTTGTGGTAAAATATCATGCTTAGGATTTGAAGTGACATAATTATCTATCTAGCATTAGCGTGTATGGTGGTTGATTATTAGTAAGCTGTAAACCTTTCTTTTAGTTTGATTTTTTATTCACATACAATTCATCTTTTCTTTTCTAAGTTATCTAAACAAAAAAGATAATAAGAAGACAATATTACCGAAAAGCTTCCATCGCATCTCTCCCTGAGGTTCGACCAGTTTAGCTCTTTCTACAACAGTTAAATTGCAATGATTCAGAGTTAAAACTAATCACATACACTTTTCATATTCTCTGTACTCTTTTTTGTGCAATCAGAGGACTTCTTCGGAATCAGGAGAACTTTCTTGGAATCAAGAGGACTTCTTTGAATCCAAGCTCTTTTTGTATCCAAAGAGAAGACTTTTGGAGAAAAGGCGAAAAGGAGTGATCAGTGGACTCTAAACACTTCGCGTGTTAAAAATAGAGTTCCTCTCTGATTAGTCTTCGAGAGCATCCTGAAGAGAAGTTAGACAGTCAGCCAGCCAATAGAAACAAGAATCACTCTCCATCGCCACTCAAAGAACCCAGCTTTAAACAAAGGGGAGAACCGAGTCTTCTTCCCCCTTTTGTAATCAGAATCGTTCCGCTGTAATTTTTCAGCCACTCAAAGAAATCTTACACTGACTTGAGAACCTTTTTCTGATACGAACAACTATGTTCCCAAACGTCGATCCTGAGAGTAACAATTGGTATCATAGCATATCAATCGTCACAACAATTGGTATCAAATGTAAAGGTTAACGAAGGGTGATATATCAAAGATAGGAATTTCTACGATAAAGTTCGAGGTCGAGAAGTTCAATGGCATAGAAAACTTCGGCTTATGGTAAAAGAGGGTGAAGACGTTGCTGGTGCAACAGGGTCTCACAAGACCTTGCAGAGTAAGTTAGCAAAACCTACAGGTATATCAAACGAGAATTGAGAGGTGATGAATCTAAAGGCGGAAAGCACGATCCAACTATGTCTCGTAAATGAGGTGATGTACAACGTGATGTATGAAGAAACGGCGACAGGATTATGGTCAAGGCTAGAAATATTGTATATGACGAAAAGCCTCTCGAACAAGATGTATCTCAAGAAATAACTATATAGGCTACGCATGAACGAAGAGACAGCGATGTTGGAGCATCTAAACTTCTTCAATAAGGTCATCAGGGAGCTTCTAGTTGTTGATGTCAAGATCGACGAGGAGGACAAGACGTTAATACTTCTCAGTTCGCTTCCAGAGTCATATGATCACATCGTCACCACCATGCTTTATGGTAAGGAAACTCTCATCTTGAAGGAGGTCACGTCAACTCTCTTATCTAATGAGATTAGGAAAAGGCTAAATCAAGAGGAGCAGACAGGCTCAGGTTTGGAGGTCACGGGAAGGAAAGGTTGAGGAGAAGGAAAGAAAGGTTTGGGCTTGTCAAAGAAATGTCACTTTTGTCACAGGAAAGTTCATTAGAAGAATGGCTGCAAGCATCGGCAAGAGTGATTGAAGAGGAAAGGGCAAGCTACGGATGCAGCCGTAGCATTGAGCGGTTTAGAGGAAACCGAAATATTCATGACTTCCTACGAGGATAACACTTCTCAAGGTAAAGGCTGGATATTTGATTTAGGTAATCTGGTTTATGTATATTCCCAAAAAGAGCTATTCAACTCCTCGGTTACAAAGAAGGAAGGGATTATGAAGATGGTGGATGGCTCGACTTGCGAGGTCATTGGCAGTGGGACGATCAAGGTTACATAAAGAGATGGGACGGTGCGTGCTCTGGAGGTGGTTCCGGTATGTCCCAGAGGCACGCCACAATCTAATATTCATAAGGGTACTCGACGAAGAAGAATGTCGGATCCAAGTGTAACAAGACATCGTCACAGTTACCCAAGAAAATAAAGTAATCTTATAAGGACAGAAGTGTAGAGAATTATACAAGCTGAAGGAAGGAAACTTAGTTCGAGGTAGAGTTTCAAGGGTAAGCTTGGAAGAGAGTTCATCGCGAGGTGGAGTTCAAGGAAGACTGTAATGGAATGTGAATCGGGTCAAAGTGTTGCAGAAAGGAAAAATGTTATATTCGGGTAAGCCCAGAAATGGCCAAGCCATGGCGATAAATCAGCCAAAAGCCCCGGGAGAGGGGGTAAGAGTTAAAGGCTTCACGACAAAGTTACAATCAAAGAAAGAATCAAGGTATTAATCTGAAATCTCAAGTTATTTTACTAAAGGCTTGAAAAGCAAGTCAAGGTGGAGATTGTTAGGATTTTACCTTATTTTCAAGAGGAGATGATGGTCCAAGAAGATCCAAATAAGTTGGAGAAGATGATGGCTTGAAGCAAAAAGAAACAGATTCATGTTTGGTGCAGAATAGTCGACTAGTCAGTTGACTAGTCGACTAATACACAATACTACTTGACTATATATAGTCGACTAGACAGGATACATAGAGGAAATAGTTTTACAATAGTCGACTAACTAAAGTTATTAGTCGACTAATTGGAGGTATTAGTCAACTAGCCTTAAGGACTAGTCGACTATACGCGGTGTTTCTAAAACAAAATCAGTTTCCTTTTCAGGCGCAGGTTTTCTTATTCTGGTTGGATACGAATTGGATTAAATTCCAATTCAATGAAGATTTATTTTTAAAGATTAAAAGGTTTAGAGTCCTTCTAGATTAAGGAGATCAACTCCTAATATGATTGATCAACATTCTTCAACCATCCAAAAGCTAAGATTATCTCATAGTCCAAATAGGAGTTATATTGTAAAGTCCTATAAATTAAGGTTATATCCAAGCATTGTAATTGTCTAAAACAATAGAGAAATTCTGAATTCTCAAATAAAGGACACCGGAGGAAGCCAAGAAAGAGAGGAGCAAATTGAAGGTGCATAGAGAGAAGAAACTCATGTAATATAGGGATAGATTCAAGTAAAAGGTAAATACTCTTGTTGCATCAAGAGAAATATTAGATCTCTTTGTACCAAGTTTATTAATAAATCTCTCTCAAGTTCTCTCCCCGTGAACGTAGGCCAACTTTGAGCCGAACCACATTAAATCTTTGTGTGCTTTCTTTTTACTCTTTTGTCTAGGTATTGCTAGTTTGCTTTACAATAGTTTTCTTTTGTAAGTACTGATCATATTGCCAAGTTCCGCAAACGTCAATCCTGAGAGTAATAATTGGTATAATAGCATATCAATCGTCACAACACTAATAATTCTGTAGCTCTCTGTATTTGACCGGTTAACCGGGTGGTCGATCGGGCACTGTGTCTGATTTGTTGTTGAATCTTGAAAAGATTTTATTTTAAATCCAAAAATAAAATTAGCAAAACTTAGCCTATTCGGGCACACCCGCGAGGCTCTGAAACCCGGATTTGCATCCCCCTACGCGTGCGATGCGGGCGCACATGCACATTAAGGTTTTCTAGATTCGGTAACCCAATTTCCTTCACTGAGCCTCAATGGACTTGTGTGCGCGCGAGCACCCCCTAGTTTCTAACCCACACAACCCATCATTAAAGAGACTCCATATATAAACACTAAAGAGTTCTTTTCCTATCCAATGTGGGACTAAAAGAACTTTGCTTAATTTTGAAATACCCTCAAAATACTAACAATCCCCCACTATTTCAAAATTAAAAGGAAGGATAATAGGAACGAGAGAGAAGAGGAGGAAACATGAGAACTCAATGCATCAATAATGGTAACTTTTGGTCTATGAACCACTACCTAGGATATGTAAGTGTGTCCCACAGGAAGTTGGTGAAACATAAAGTTTCTATGAACCAATCTTCCTAATTATAGATCATTGACCTACTACCCACATATCATTCATAGAACCGAGCTGTTCAAAAAGGGTTGGCGCGAATCGGCCATGTGCCCTACCTGGATATTCATGAGTGCTCTAGAGATTATGTCTACATTCTCATAGGAAGCAGCTCCACTTTTACACTCATATAGGTGGATCCATCAAGTGTGCATTGCAATTAAACACACCACCTAATAAGGGCTATGGTAATCCAATAAGAGCTAATGCTCATCCTTTGCACATTGCAATTTGTACTATCTACATCATAGGAAGGGACTTCTCAATAATAAAATAATGATAGTGCATCTCCAAGTCAATAAATGATTTATTATTACCCATATGAACCTACTTCATGAGTTCATCAATCACATAGGTTGGGTTACTATCATTTTTGACTATTTGTTATAGACATGAGTCCCATTTCCCTCGATGTATTCTTCACTAGTTTTCTCCCTAGTAGTTTGGTAAATGGATCACTTATATTAAGCTCTGGCCTCACATAGTCAAGAGATATGATCCCATCAACTAGCAGCTGCTTTACTATTTTATGTCTTAGGCGTATATGCTACTCTTTCCATTATATATTTTATTCTTAGCTCTAGGAATAGTAGCTTGGTTAACACAATGAATAGACACGGAAGGAGCTGGTCTCTTCCAAATTGGTATATCAATCAAAAGATTCCTGAGCCACTCAGCCCCAGTACCTGCCTTCTCTAAGGCAACAAACTCAGACTCCATAGTGGAGCGAGCTGTGACAGTTTGCTTGGATGATTTCCAAGACACCGCACCCCCACCAAGTGTGATCACATATCCACTTGTGAATTTTAACTCATCAGAATCAGAGTCCAGTTAGCATATGAATATCCCT
This sequence comes from Agave tequilana, assembly GCA_038442645.1. Classification (NCBI taxonomy): domain Eukaryota; kingdom Viridiplantae; phylum Streptophyta; class Magnoliopsida; order Asparagales; family Asparagaceae; genus Agave; species Agave tequilana. The sequence continues at coordinate 220,789 of JAVJIF010004673.1, read as the reverse complement.
CTAAAACAGAAGGAAAACCACAATATGTCAAATTATAATTAATAGTTCCATTTAGATACTTTAACACTCGATATAATGCTGTCCAATGGTCCTTATTAGGACAGTGAGTGTAACGACTAAGTCGTCCCACGACATAAGCAATGTCAGGTCGTATATAATTCATCAAGTGTATTAAACTACCAATGATTTGTGCACTCAGATTGTGACACACTTTCTTCTTTATTATTTCTTAAGTGAATGTTACCATCATAAAATGTGAAACAGGTGTGCAGTTAAAATGACCAAATCTTTTCAACATTCTTTCTATATAGTGTCCTTGTGAAAGTATGATACGATCAGAATCTCTACTTATTTTAATTCCTAAGATCACATCAACGTCACCCATGTCTTTCATATCAAAATTAGAGGACAAAAATGATTTATCCTCAAATTAAGTATAGATACATTTATCAGCCTCATTAATCTGATAACCATAGGAAATAAGAACACTATCAAATTTATCATGTCATTGTTTAGGTGCTTGTTTTAAATCATATAAAGTTTTTACAAGTTTGCAGACTTTGTGTTCATTTCCAGTTGTCACACAACCTTCAGGTTGGTCCATATATATTTCTTCTTCCAGTTCTTCATTTAAGAATGCAGTTTTAATATCCATTTGATATATCACAAACTTATAAATAGATGCTAAAGCAAACAACACTCTAATAGATGCAATTCTAGTCATAGGAGCAAATGTATCAAAATAATCAAAGTCTTTCTTTTGAGTGTATCCTTTAGCAACCAATCTAACTTTAAATTTATCCAAAGATCCATCAGGTTTCAGTTTTCTTTTAAATATCCATTTGCATCCAATTAGTTTTGCACCTGGTGGCAAATCAACAAGTTCCCAAATGTGATTAGATAATATAGATTCTAATTCATTATTAATAGTCTCTTTCCAGAATGGAGCATATGGAGAAGAGATATAGCCTCTTTATAAGTGAGAGGATCATCACCAACAAGAAATGTATAGAAATCTTTACCAAAGTCAGTTTCTTTTCTAACTCTTTTACTTCTCCTTATTTCAGTGTCTTCATTATCATCAGATTTTTGTGCATGACTAGATGATGAAGCATGAGAAGGTTTATCAACATGAGTTTTCAATGAAAAAACATGCTCAAAGAATTCTACATTTTTAGTTTCAACAATAGTGTTAATCTCCATAACGTTATTATCACTTCTAGTCACAAGAAACCTATATGAAGCACTATGATGGGCATAACCAATAAACATGCAGTCAAAGGTTTTGGGTCCTAGTTTCTTTCTTTTGGGTTCAGGTAGAACAACTTTAGCTAGGCACCCCCACAATTTTAAATAGTTTAAGTTTGGTGAATGTCCTTTTCAGATTTCATATGGAGTTATACCAGTTTTCTTATAGGGTATTCTATTTTGAATATGACAAGCAGAGAGTATAGCCTCCTCTCACAGATTCAGAGGTGCACAAGAACTTATAAGCATAGCATTAATCATATTTTTGAGTGTTCTATTTTTTCTTCAGCAACACCATTAGATTCTGGTGAATATTGAGGGGTAGTCTCATGAATTATATCATGTTGTTTACAAAATTCATTAAATTGTTCAAGTTCATATTCACCACCTCTATCCGATCTCAATCTCTTGATTTTCTTATTTAGTTAATTTTCAACTTCTGATTTATATTTCAGAAACATTCCAAAGGCTTCATCTTTAGATCTTAACAGATAGACTACTGTATATCTAGAACAGTCATCAATAAAGGTGATATAGAATCTTTTACCACCTCTAATTAAGTTATTTTTAAAGTCACCAAGATCACTATGAATAAGCTCAAGCAATTCAGATTCTCTTTGTATACTTTTGCATGATTTCTTAGTAGATTTAGATTCAACACATATTTCACATTTGTCATGATCAGATATAGTTACATTATGCAAGAGACCTATATCTTTCATTTTCTTAATGTAAGAAAAACTAACATGTCCTAACCTACCATGCCAAAGATCACAAGAGTCAATCATGTAAGCAGAAGAAGTAGATGCATTTTCATTCATGATTTCAAGTACATTCAGCATAAATAAATCCTGACTACAATACCCTTTACCAACAAATTGTCCATTCCTAGTCATTACAATTTTATCAGATTCAAAGCAGACCTTAACTCCAGCTTTTCCAAGAAGGAAAACAGAAATGAGGTTCCAACGAATCTCAGAACATGTAGCACATCTGTAAGAGAAAGGATCTTCCCTGAAGTGAGCTTGAGAAGTACCTTTCCCTTACCCACAACGGGTGAGGGCCTCGAATCGCCCATGAACACTTGTTCACCATCATCAACAGAGGAGTAAGAAGAGAAAGCTCCTCTGTCGGCACATATATGTCGGGTTGCCCCGGAATCAATCACCCAATTCTTATTATGTGCAACCATGTTAACTTCAGAGATTACAACAGCAATAATGTTACTCTCAACCAGGCTAACTTGTAGCTTGGATGGAGCCTCACCAGTCTTTCGGAACCTATACTGTGCTGAGTAGTGTCCGGGTTTGCCACACACAAAACAGTTTCCTTTCTTCTTGAAAGTAGAGTTAGGGTTTCTTTTCATCTTATGGTTCTGATTTGATTTAAAGTTTGACTTATGAAAATGTTTTTTTGGTTTAGAAGGCTTACTTTCAATTAGATTTGCCTTGGAAGTAAGCTCCTTGGCCCTTTCAGTTTTCTCTCTTTCTTTATTCTTTTCTTCAATTTTGATATGAATTATTGCATCTTCAAGGTTCATTTGTTTTCTTTTATGCTTCAGTTCTTTCTTGTAATCTTTTTAGGAGTCGGGTAGTTTTTCAATTAGGGCTCCAGCAACAAAGGCTTCGGGTAGGGTGATATTTTTATTTTTAAGATCATTAATTAGAACATGGTATTCATGAATTTGAGAGGAAATATCTTTTTCATCAGACATGACAAAATTCAGAAAATTTTCAATAGCAAATTTTTGAGTTTCAGCATCTTCAAGAATGTATTTCTTATTAAGACTTTTTCAAATTTCAGTTACTGTTTTATAAGGATAGTAAACATCAAACAGTGCATTACTAAGTGTTCTGAGAATGATGTGTCTACAATTTTGTTGGCCTTTTCCTAGTTTTGTAATTCTTTTTCTTTCTCTGGTTTAGGATCAGTTATAGTAAAGGCATAACCAGTTACATCAAGTGTAGACATAACTTTTTCTTGCCATCTTTTATAATGGGTTTCATTAAATGGTTCAATCCTAGAGATGTCAGGCAGAGACTTAACATTAGTAGCAGCAACCATAGCAGTATCCATATCTACTCTTAAGATTGTTGGAAAATAATGTATGAAATACTGCTAATCTAATTAAATTAAACTTTCAAGAAGGAAGGAACTTCTCTATTTTGATCGAGGTATGCGGAGCACTGTCCTTAAGAGTAGATCACGCCCCTCTGAGAGAGTATCTCGATGCAGCAGGTTGATGGCGGCCTACCCTCTAGGATTCAACGATCGCTGGCCCTGCAAGCGTGCACTCGCAATACACAGGCCCTCGAATAGCTCAATTTTGTTTCCTCCAGAGATGTAGGGAAGAACTGAAGAGTTTAAGAAAATTTCAGAGAGGAAGAAGATGGTTGAGTGTTTTTTTAGAGTAGAGAATAGATCCTTTATAAAGAGAGTTTTACATTATTAGAAAATCCTTGGGCAGAGAAACAATCCTTAGACAGAGGAAGCAATCTTTCCTTGTGCAGAGAAACAAAATTACCTTGAAAAGTGTCACTGCAGAACTTAGGCAGAGAGCTGACATGATAGGACATGGAAAGATACGAATCTCAACAGCTATCTCTGACCCAAATATTTTGACAGGATTTGAAAAGATTTTATTTTAATTTAAATTCAAAAATAAAATTGGCAAAACTTAGCCTATTCGGGCACACCCGCGAGGCTCTGAAACCCGGATTTGCACCCCCCTGAGCGTGCGATACGGGCGCACATGCGCATTAAGGTTTTCTAGATTCGGTAACCCAATTTCCTTCACTGAGCCTCAATGGGCTTGTGTGCGTGCAAGCACCTTCTAGTTTCTAGCCCACACAACCCATCATGAAAGAGACTCCATATATAAACACTAAAGAGTTCTTTTTCTATCCAATGTGGGACTAAAAGAACTTTGCTTAATTTTGAAATACCCTCAAAATACTAACTGCAAATAGATAAAATTTACCAAAAAAATTACATTATCAGCATAAAATTAGCTCGAGATAATGCAGAAATGAACGATTTTTTTCACACACCACCTTTTGGGAGAGCAAGGGGTCAGTCTCAGAGAGAGGTGGGAGGCATACAGCAACCATTTCACTCCTCTGCGACTTCTGCGCTGCAGTGTCAGCCATTTCTTACTATTTAATCGAAGATAAAAGCAAATAATTCGGAGAGAGATTTTAAAGAAACCCTAATTTCAGATAAATGGGTGTATCGAAGGAGAAATTGTTAGGATTTTGCCTTATTTTCAAGAGGAGATGATGATCCAAGAAGATCCAATCGAGGTGGAGAAGATGACTTGAAGTAAGAAGAAGCAAACCATACAGGATCTGATTAGTCAATTATAAGGTTTACAAGTCGACTAACACACAAGCCTAGTCGACTAAGACTGATACAGTGGCAGATACAAAAAGAAGACAACATACAACAATCGACTAGGTCAAAGTACTAGTCGACTAATAGGGGCGTTTTCTGAAGCAGAATCAGTTTCTTTTTCAGGCGTCGTTTTTTTTTTTTCTGATGGAGTACGAATATAACTCAGTTCTATTCAATGAAATATTAATTTCTAAACATTAAAGGGTCTAGAATTTTTCTACATCAAGGAGATCAATTCCTTATAGGATTGAATAAGATTCTTCAAGTATTTAATGGCCAAGATCATTTCATAGTCTAAAAAGGAGTTGTTTTAAAAAATCTTATAATAAAGATTGTAACCCAGTATTGTAATTGTCGCAATCAAACTGATCTCAAGGAGAAAAAGATGAAGAACATCAAGGAGATCAGAAGGATGCCAAGAAAGAGAGGAGGAGGTGAAGGTACATAGAGATAAGGTAATACTCTTGTAATTTAGGTCTAAATTAAAGAGGAAGGTGAATACTCTTGTTGCATCAAAATGAAAATTATATCTTTTTGTATCAAGTCATTAGTAAAGCTCTCTCAAGTGCTCTCACCGTAGACATAGGCTAAATTTGGGCCGAATCACGTTAAATTCTCATGTTCATCTTATTGCTCTTTTGTCTAGGTATTATTAGTTTGCTTTACAACAGTTTTTTTTTTTTGGCAATTACTTATCATATTGTCAAGTTTTGCAAACGTCGGTCTTGAGAATAACAATTATATTAGAGCACCGATTTGTTACAACAGAAAGGACCTAGGGTTTTAACCTACTGGCTTAAGATTGTAGTTTGTGTTGCTGATAAATAATTTAATAAATGACCGTTTTTTATGGGCTAGAGATTGGCATAGGGCCCATAACACGTTGCAATGAATTATGGGCCAAATAATTAAGAAATGGGTCAAAAGATCTTGTGGCATACAAACTCGAGCAAATATGACAAAATCTTTAGGGCTGTAAGCTCGGCCCGGACCAAGGACTAGCCTTTGGGCCGGGTCTGATAACTTTTGCAAACCACTTCGTGTATAGCAAAAGGTATTAATATGTGAAAATTCGAGTATACTCGAATATAATGAAACTTATGCAAACCCCTTTAAACAAGTCTATTTCCTAATATTAAACTTTGGTGACACAAGCTTTTGCTTTAAGAAGTATCAAACATCTTGCTTGGTAAAGTTCATTTCGAAGAAGCAAATTTGTACAAAAAAATCTTTTTTCAAAGAACTTATTTTAAGCAAAAGCAACATCAACGTGTCCTTGTTCAGAATGCTCGGTCTGGAGCAACTAACACTTTTGTCTTGACATTGATTTGGACACCAGTGAAAAACGTGTTTCAAATCAAGTGCGACAAGTAAAGAGAAACATCTTCTCGCATCTAGCGTATATGGCCGATTAGCGGCTTTGGGTTCGTTAAAAATCTCGCTCACCCGCAGGTCATTTTCTTAGCCCCGTGAGTGACATATTTATAATATATTTAATTCTGACAACCGTGATCACTGATCGGGTGTTAAATTTGCTCCCAAATGATCACCAGTTGAATCTCAGTGTGCAGTACAGTAATTTTCTAGTAAAAAAAAATTAAAGATAACGACTGGGAAAGATCACAAGGGAACCAACTTGCCCTATGAAAAGATTACAAGGGAAGGGGCTGCATCTCCTGATTCACCAAACTGGGAAAGGATAACAAATGTTATCATTCAATGGCCATTGGTTTGCATGTTCCTGCCTCTATCCAAAAAAGGTTCTTCAAATCGAGTGTGGTAAATGGAAAATTTGTTTTTTATGGACCACAAACAACTAACAAGAATCCACAAAGAACGTGTTAAATGGACTTAGTTTTAGTGGACTACAACTAGACTCGAGAGAATAACACAGAGACATAACTCCCCCACGTGAAACATTTTTCAGATAAGATGCCACATTTCACTACTTCTTTAGTCCATTTTGAGTCCAAAAGATATAATCCAAACAGCATGGTTCATCTACAGCAGTAAAAAAAGACATGGTTAGATAGTCACCTCCTCTTCATGTCACTTTGAGCATAACTAGGAGTAGCACTGCATGGTGCTGACTCTTTTATGCTTGAAAACTATGAATCATATTAAAAAATTTCTTTTTTCATGAACAAACTTCTCGAAACAAGTCAGTTTCTATATTATGGACACCTTAATTTTTAAAAGTATCAGACATCTTACTATCTAAAATTTCACTTCTTAGAGTAAGTTTGTATATCTTTAAGAAGTGATCACGAAGGAGCAGATCCTGAGCCTGACCACTATAAGCAAAAGCAACATTAAATGCGTACTTTTGTGCATAAAGAGGGATGATTTTTCTCAGATGTCTCAGGAGAGACTAACCAGACTGATAAGGCACATTGATGTCACCTTCACCGTTTCGACGGCCAGAAAATCACATATCTCAAGCCTTCTATGTTACCGTGGGGTCCGGGGATTATAAGTAATCCAAATCACGTTACTCTCAAATGTCCCAATATTAAACAGAGGACGAAAAAGGCTTCTCAAAAATGGAGGACAAATATTAAATATTATTGTCGTTGAGGTTCACAAACGGACGGGGACAAGTGGGACCCGCCACCCTCACCCGCCTCAGGATGGACGTGGATGCCAATGCAGCCCTGCAGGGGAATTTTCCCACGTGATGGAAATAGAGATCTCGACGGGAGGGAGAGTGAGAGGTGTACGGGTTGCCGATGGGGCTTTCCCTCGTCATCGCGTTGGCAGCCATCCGATATGATGAGCCCCACCAGATAGAATTTATAAACAAAGAAGACTGTAACTTTTTGCATCTTATGTTTTTGATGTTTTAACAACTTCAATACTTCATACTACTCTAATCTTCATCAATCACTCTTTAGTTCAGTCTAATCCTCAAAGCTTGCTGTTAAAACTTTGCATCACATCTCGTTATAGCCTGCATTCAGTATTTTATCAGTATTCAGTATTTCGTCGTGTCTATAAATCTGTCTCTGTTATTCTGTATTTTGTATTTTGTCTCTATTAATTTGTCGTGAATTTTGATTTTGTCTCTATTAAGTCATTTAACTCATTAAGAAACTGATATAACTTATAAAATATAAGCACTTATATGCATAATTTAGACTATTTAAATTTAAAATTTTGTGATAAACAAAAATCCACAAAAAAGAAAAAGAGCTTCGAATCCTTTGTCACTGTCAAAAGGATCAAGAATTCCGACATTTGTTGCATACACAAGGAACTGAGGACAGAGACAAAGTATTAAACTCTCTTGTAGATCTAACTAATTCTGGTATTAACAATTTATCTCTAGAATCAAAGAAAAATTCCAATAGAAATTGCTAAATATCTTGGCGATTTAAGACTACAAAATCTTAGACAAGATATAAACGTCTTACACGAACACCTAGATAACCACCAATTTAGACTAAACAGCTTTTCTGACGAAATCACAAATAAACTTTCCCAATTACCAGCTAAAGAAGAAATTTCTCACTTAATCTTGAGTTAAAATCTTCACAAACCAAGAAGGATTGAAATAGAAACAAATCAACTAAAACTAGAAGTTAATAAAATTCAAAACTTCCAAATAAAACGGAAAAACTTCTAGAAGAAATTAGGGAAAGATTCTATCTATAATCTTTTGAGTTATTGGAGAACTTGGACAAAAGATACCAACAACCTCTATCAAAACTGAAGAGAAAACAAAACTCTTACCAAAGAGAACATATGAATACCAAGATGGACCTCTCTCATTTAACTATAAATCATCTTGAAGAAGTTGTTGATACAGACAAGCAGTATGACAACTTTCTTAAGGATGGAATCACTGACATTAAAGGAGAAGAACTGTATCAAGTAGGCTTCTTTTCCAAAGAAAGAAGAAAAATCTAAAGAAGCCAACATGAACAGCTTATTTCATGGGTTAATAAACTCTGTGGTTTCTGAGAAATCAAAATTTCAGCTAATAAAGAAATACAAAGAACACAAGCTTTTCAACATCTTGGAATGTTGGGCATGGGCATAAAAGGAATGCATAGAAAAGGTTCATCTATTATAGCCTTAATTTATGTACATGATAATAGATTTGAAAACCATGACCAAGTCCAAATTGCCATGGCTGTGATCAACGAGGATATACAATGAATTCAAGAGCAAAAAAATCTGTTAATAGCATCCCTGTTCATAGGAAGGCTAAATAATGATGCTGATTCCTGATTCAAACTTCAGTTTTAAAAACTTGTGCCACTCTAAGCTCCAAATTTACCCAAATGATTATATCAAAAATCGAGAATGCTGATAAATTTAGTAACTTAGCATGGGATCTAGGAAAACCACAAACAAAAATTTCTGAACCCGAACAATCTCATATCTATAAAAATAGCCAAGGCAGTGAATTTTAGATTTTCTTCTTATCGGGAAAAATCAACACCCAATTGAAAAAAATAGAAGAAGAAGACGAATTGCCCATAATAATGATGGCTATAGAAGTTGTGATAGAAGATGAGTTGGCCGAGATAATCTTTGAACAAATCGAAACTGACACCATTGATCCAGATATCGATCATCAGGCACTCTATGAGTACCTACATAATGATACAGGATCACTTCGAAATATCTGTTAAAAAATTAAATATACGAAAATATTTTCCCAATAGAATCTTCATGGAAGAAGGAAGTTCATCTCAACCATCCAGTGCAGAATTCGAAAAAATGAATATAGATAAAATTAAAAAATAAACGTTGAACCATCCATTCCTGACATTCCACAAATGCCTCCATCAGGAATTCTTATCGGGAAAGAGTAGGAAAAAATAGAGCAGATCCAGAATTTGACATTTCAGAAAAAAGCTCTTCAAAACTATTTCCTAAAGACCTAAATGTTAGATAAAACCAGTCAATCAATACGGAACAATATAATGTTAGAATTAAAACCTAATTATTCATGAAGATTAAATAACCCAAAGGATCAAGAATCCATACATCTCAAGAATAAATACACAAATAAATACATACCTGAAGCCATTGAAAGATTGAGGAAGATCTTCGATCCCTTTCTTTGATTCTTGCAAACCCTAATGCAAACTCCTTTCTTCTCTCTGTCTCCTTTTCTTTTCACAAACCCCAATTCACTGTAAACTGATGGATTCCAAAAAAAAAAAAAAAAAAGGGAAGAGATTTTATTTTTCTTTTCAAGAGGAGAGAAGAGGGTCCACAATTGCAAATAACCATATTGATAAAACCACCCATCATGGCCCTTAATATCCCATATGATTATTAAACTTTATACAAATGTAACTTTACATTTGGGCATATATTAAATATCAGTTAGCCATAATTATGGAATCCAATTATTAATAAAAGGTTAGTGGGCCACTTAATGTGAGACTAACATTCTCCCACTTGGACCACTAGCCGATTATAGTACAACTTTAGAAAACAAATAGAAAGACTCATTTTAAAAACATTTTGACTCCATTGGATTCCATACTGAAAAACTTTGACACGTGATCACGAATTTAAAAATAATAACTGATAAGCCCAAATAATGATATACTGTAATACTGCAATTAGCTTGGACCACCAATGTGAGTCATAGCGGTTATACAACATCTATGTCATACTCCCTTCTACGTACCACAACATTGATAATCCTCACTAATAGAGTCTATAACCAAAATGACCCCTGTAATTAGTCTTGTCAAGACTTTTCCTGTTTAACAAACATCCATACATAATATGTGCACACATAATTGGATAACAGGAAATATAGAAACAAACTTTCATTGCGCAATAGTGTCAAGTACATAAGCACCAAAACATACATTACAGATTACTCAAAAGACCCATTCTAATAACATGTTCTTTGAATGTCTTTGGAGGTAATCCCTTGGTCAATGGATCAGCAACCATTAGAGTGGTACTTATATTCTCAATTGACACCCGTTGTTTCTGAACTCTTTCTCTAACGACTAAGTACTTAAGTTCCATGTGTCTGGAACCACTATAGTACTTACCATTCTTAGAGAAGAAAACGGCTGCTGTATTATCACAAAATATTTTCAGCGGCCTGGCAATAGAATCAACTACACCAAGTGCTGAAATGAAATTGCGTAACCATAATGCAGGATTTGTGGCCTCGAAACTTGCTACGAACTCAGCCTCCATGAAGCAGTGATAGACTGCTTTACACTCTTCCACGAGATTGCCCCACCTGCTAGCATGAATATAAAGCCTGAGGTAGACTTTCTGCTATCTGGGCAACCAGCAAAATCTGAGTCCGAATAACCGATCACTTCTAACTTATCTGATCTCCTATATGTGAGCATATGATCCTTCGTCCTTTGAAGATACTGCATCACTTTCTTTGCCAATTTCCAATGCTCCATCCCTAGATTACTCTGGTATCTTCCTAACATTCCAACAGCAAAACTGATATCTGGCCTGGTACAAGTATGTGCATACATCAAGCTCCCAACTGCTGACGCATACGGAACTTTCTGCATTTGTGCCTTTTCTAAGTCATTTCTTGGACACTGACTCCTACTTAATTTGTCACCCTTCATGATGGGTGCACAACTGGCTGAGCAAAGTTCCATGTGAAATCTTTCCAAGACTCGATTGATATAACCTTTCTGAGACAGTCCTAACAATCCTCGAGATCTATCCCTGAAGATCTCTATGCCAATGACATAAGCTGCCTCACCCATATCAACCATCTTAAAGTTCTTGGTAAGATAGTCTTTGGTTTCATACAGTAAACCAACATCACTACTGGCTAACAAAATATCATCCACATACAGAACCAAAAAGATAAACTTGCTCCCACTGATCTTCAGATATATACACTGATCAACAGTGTTTTCTGTAAATCCGAATGAGGTAATGGTATCATTAAACGTTATATACCATTGCCTGGAAGCTTGTTTTAGTCCGTATATGGATTTCTTTAATTTGCAAGCCAAGTGTTCTTTTCCTTTCTTTGCGAACCCTTCAGGTTGCTCCATATATATTTCCTCATCCAAATTTCCATTCAGAAAAGCTGTTTTCACATCCAATTGATGTAACTCTAAGTCATAATGAGCTACAAGGGCCATAATGATTCTAAAAGAATCCTTCTTTAATACTGGAGAGAAGGTTTCTTTATAATCAATGCCTTCTTTCTGAGTGAAACCTTTAGCCACAAGTCTGGCTTTATATCGTTCGATATTGCCTTTGGAGTCGCGCTTGGTCTTAAAGATCCATTTACACCCGACTTTCTTACAGTTACTAGGCAATTCGACGAGATCCCAGACTTTGTTTTGGTCCATAGATTTCAACTCCTCATTCATAGCATCAATCCATTTGCTAGAATCATTACTTTCAATGGCTTGTGAAAATGAAACTGGATCTTTATTAATCCCAATATTGAAATCAGATTCCTATAGATACACCACATAATCATCTAAAATGGCAGATCTTCTTTCCCTTTGAGATCCCCTCAAAGCTGCCGGTTGTGGTGGTTCTACAACATTTCAGTGGCGATATCCTCATGAAGTGGTGAACCATTATCATTATGTTCTTCTGGTGACTCAGCTTGATGATCAAGCTGAGGGACAACAATTTCTCTTGAAGGTAAGGGTATTGAGATATTTACCCTTATCACCTCAAGATCCACCTTTCTTGGTTCATCACTCCCACTAATTTCACCATTCTCAAGGAATCTGGCATTACCAGTTTCAACAATTCTGGTACTATGGTTAGGACAATAGAATTTGTACCCTTTAGACTTATCTGGATAACCAATGAAATATCCAGATATGGTCCTGGAGTCTAATTTCTTTTCTTGTGGATTATATATTCTAGCCTCTGCTGGACAACCCCAAACATGTAAATGTCTTAAACTAGGTTTCCTACCAGTCCACAACTCGAAAGGAGTTGTTGACACTGCCTTACTAGGAACCCTGTTCAAGATATACATAGCAGTCTTTAAGGCTTCATTCCACAATGAATTAGGTACATTAGAGAAGCTCATCATGCTCCTAACCATATCCATAAGTGTCCGGTTTCGCCTTTCAGCAACTCCATTCTGCTGAGGCGTACCTGGCATTGTGTATTGAGCACAAATGCCATGCTTTTCTAGAAATTTGGCAAATGGGCCAGGATTTTGTCCTGACTCATCGTATCTTCCATAATACTCACCACCTCGGTCTGATCTCATGATTTTTAACTTTTCTATCTAATTGTCTCTCGACTTCTGTAATGAACACCTCAAGGATGTCAACAGCCTGAGACTTTTCATGAATTAGATATACATAACCATAACGAGACAGATCATCTATAAAGGTGATAAAGCATCTCTCTCCTGTAAAACATGGAATAGAGAGCGGTCCGCAAATATCTGTATGAATAATCTCAAGAAGCTCTTTGCTTCTTGTGGCACCTTTCTTGGTGTGTTTGGTTTGCTTTCCTTTTATGCAATCCACACACATACCAAAATCAGTGAAGTCTAGGTTATCTAAAATCCCATTCTTCACTAATCTTTCAATTTTATCCCTAGAGATATGCCCCAGTCGTCTATGCCACAAGATAGATTTTTCATCAATTAAGCCACGTTTAGAACCAACATTCGAATGCAGGGTTAAAAGAGATTGTGCAAACTCATAATTCAAGAAAATTTTATACAAACCATCACATAAAATTTCATGTCCAACTGAAATTGAATTAAACATCAAATTGAGTTTTTCACAACTAAATAAAACTGAATATCCAACAACATCTAATTTGGATAAAGATATTAAATTCCTTGAAATCGAAGGTACATAAAAAGTGTCCAAAAGATCCATCTGATGTCCCGTCTCTAAGAGTAGTCGATAAGTTCCAACATACTCGACCTCCACTTTGAGACGGTTCCCCATAAAGACAAATCTTTCACTTTCCTTCGGTTTCCTGGTTGTAAGGAATCCCTGCATTGAATTAGTTATATGAGTTGTGGCTCCAGAGTCAATCCACTAAGTATTAGAAGGAACTTCAGCAAGATTTGATTCATAACATACAAAAGAAAGATTCATACCTTTCTTTTCGAACCAAGCCTTTCTCTTATTGCAATCCTTCTTCACATGTCCTTTTCTGCCACAAAAGTAGCATTTGACAGTGAAAGTCTTTCCATGACCCTGGCTACTTTCCCCAGGTTCATTCCCTTTCTTTGGTGGAAACCTCTTGCCTCTTCCATACTTTCCCTTCTTATGTATAGCTCCTTGAGTTACTGCCAACACCGAGTGATGTCCTTCTTGCCTCAGTCTCACTTCCTCTTGAATACACATATTAGTCAGCTCATTCAGATTCCACTTATCCTTATGAGTATTATAGTGAATCTTGAATGGTCCGAATTGAGGAGGAAGTGAGTTGAGGATGAACTGTACCAAGAAGGATTCATCTACTTTCATTCCCAGTGTTCCTAACTTTGCAGCTTTATCAGTCATATTGAGGATATGTTGTTGGACTCCTCTACTACCATCATATTTCATGGTAGTTAACTCAGCCATAAGTGTGCCAGCTAATGACTTATCAGCAGATTTAAACCGGTCTTTAACAGCAGTTAAAAGTTCTGAAGCGTTAGTAGTATGAGGGAGTGAAGTTTTGATATTGTTGGCAATGGTCATCTTAATGAACATAAGACTGAGTCTGTTCGACCTTTCCCAGGCTTTAGCATGATTAACCTGATCTGCTGTACTATCAGCAGTGATTTCCTCAGGTTTCTCAACTAGAAGGGCCAGGTCAAGATCCAGTACACCCAGTGTGAATTGGACATGTTCAAACCATTCAGAAAAGTTTGTACCATCCAGGGCTGGAATGCTAGATGCATGAGAGTGAAGGGAAGTGGGAACGTTCACTGAAACAAAATAGGACAATGCTCACATTAAGGCCTTGAATCAATACAAAAGCATTAAATTTTATGAAGATGAACTATTGATATCACTTTGATTTCTCCTTTGGGCGAAACCTAAGCATATCCAGTGTTCACTCTACAGGTGAGACCTTTTATCACCTATATAGGTCTAATATAATTTATGCCACTTAGACAGTAAGTCATGTTACCTTTGGGTATCCAATTCTACACCACTAAGTTACATAAATTACACTACCCTACCCGGTTCGTAATTATTTGAAAGAGACTTTCCTTTGGGCGAGTCCCAATCTTCTAATTAGAACCGCCACCGAGAATATTATTGACTTTAATATCACCCTTATTGACAAATCTTTTATGTAGTCGTATATTCATAAGGCTTACTAATATAGGTCACTTTGGCAACTACTAAATCAATAAGCCGTATGAATATAAAACTAACCAATAATATTCTCTAACCTTTTATTTGAGTTATTCCATAATACTCCAATGTTAACACTTGACCAATATCAATCAATATTAACACCATAACATTAAATGTGTAACATACATTTATGATTGAATTTAAACAAACATTAGTCGACTGGTCAAGGTAAGCCTAGTCGGCTAGGGCCAAGTCAAGTCGACTATAAAGGAAAGACTAGTCGACTAGGGTCAAGTCAAGTCAACTAACAATTAAAGGTTAGTCGACTAAGTCAAGGTATGTCGACTCCTGCAGGAAGGTTAGTCGACCAACAGAGAAACAGAGAACAACACAACTCTCGGGTCAACCTGTTAGTCGACTTGGGAAAGGGGTTAGTCGACTATACCAATTATTAGTCGACTACCCAAAAGATCAAGTCGACTAACAGTTAAAAAATACAGAAAGTCATAATGTTCTGGAAGGAGACCTAGTCGACTAGTGGTTCGGGCAAGTCGACTAACAGTCGACGAAACAGAACACTTGTAACTGTTTATCGACTGAAGCCTTATCAATGGGAAAAATTAGGGTTTCTAATTTAACCAAAATTAATTCTGATCCAAGTGATTATTCAATTATAGGAATATGAATAGAATTAATAGGATTTTGAAGAATAGCAATTAAAACTTCTTTAATAATCTACAGTTGAATGATCAATATTCTGCAAAACCTAATTTTTCATCTTGAAACAATTAATCACGGCAAAACCTAAATTGTCCATAATCTTAATTATGAGATGTATAGATTCTTAATCATGGCTCTGATACCAAATGTTAGAATTAAAACCTAATTATTCATGAAGATTAAATAACCCAAAGGATCAAGAATCCATACATCTCAAGAATAAATACACAAATAAATACATACCTGAAGCCATTGAAAGATTGAGGAAGATCTTCGATCTCTTTCTTTGATTCTTGCAAACCCTAATGCAAACTCCTTTCTTCTCTCTGTCTCCTTTTCTTTTCACAAACCCTAATTCACTGTAAACTGATGGATTCCTCCTAAAAAAAAAGGGAAGAGGTTTTATTTTTCTTTTCAAGAGGAGAGAAGAGGGTCCACAATTGCAAATAACCATATTGATAAAACCACCCATCATGGCCCTTAATATCCCATATGATTATTAAACTTTATACAAATGTAACTTTACATTTGGGCATATATTAAATATCAGTTAGCCATAATTATGGAATCCAATTATTAATAAAAGGTTAGTGGGCCAGTTAATGTGAGACTAACATATAAACTTAGATCTGGTTAAAGTTCATGATTGGAGACGAACTATTGATGAATGGGAAAATGATTTAATTCGATCTGATAAAATCTTACAGCCCAAAAGAGCAGCCTACTATACAGAACAATGGTAAGAATTATATGAAACGATGATTGAAGGATCTGTTAGGTTATGGTTTAATAATCTGAAATATGCTGTTGTTTAGTCGAAGAAAAATTGAAGTGCATAAAAACTTCTTTGATATGAAAAGAAAGTTATAACGGATCAAAAACTCCATTACAAAAGAGAGGAGAATATCTAGATCTTTCCTTTATTTAAGCCTGACTCTTGATGTGGCGATAGAGAGTGATTCTTATTCTTTGTTGACTGGCTGAACGACAAACTTCTCTTCTGGGTCAGCTTTGGGGTGCTCTCCAAAAAGCAATCAGAAAAGAACTCTATTTTTAACACACTACGTGTTTAGAGTTCTCTTGATTTCTCTCTCCCTGAACTTTTGAGGTTGAAAAGAAAGAAGGCTTTTCTTGAGAAATCTTAGCTTCACGTCTCATAAAAAAGTCCTCTCCTCTCTTTTTTTTTTATAGCTCTTAAGGCTATTTATGGGGGGTCTTTGGGGTATAATTATTGCCTAAAATTTCTCTCTAATGGGGATTAACTCCCACATTATGTGGGGAGTAAATTGACCCAGTAATAGGGGTCAGTTACAACAGAAACGCGGACCTCGAGCTGAACGCGGACCTTGCGTTGTTGTGTAGACGTGACGTTCACAGTCTTCTCATAACCGCGTTGAAATCAAAACGTAAAGCTCACAGGCACACGTTGAAATTGAGAAGCGAAGTTGCTCAGGCTCACATTTGAATAGAGACGCAGAGTTACTCAGACCCGCGTTTGAAGTGAGACGCGGAGTTACTCAGACCTCGTTTGAGGTGAGATGCGGAGTGGCTCTGACCCGCGCTTGAGGTGAAATGCAGAGTGGCCCTGACCCGCGCTTGAAGTTCGCGTTTGCTCATGGACGCGAAGTTCGTGTTTAAGTTGAAACGTGACCTTCGCGTTAAAGTGAGGCTCTTGTCTCTAATGATTTTTAGACAGCCTACAGAACCCCTCCAAAGTCTCCAAAACTTCGCAATTGACTGGGACGAATTTCAAAATACTTTGGATTTCTATTTGATTTTGGGCTCCCTATGATTGGACTGGAGATCTTTCGAGATGTTTTGAGCTTCATCTTGTCGAGATTCCGATATTTATGAGTGTACTATTCAACTGCTTGAAAGTTCCAGGGAAGATCATTACAAGTATCTTAAGAAACTCAGTCTAGCACTTGTATGAGCTCTGATTTGTTTGTTGGTGTACTATTGAATCGATAGAGATGTCAATTACTTTTACCAGTGTACTATTGAACTGATTGTAGAAGTAGGGATATACTCTTTATATACGGGAGAGAATGCGGTCCTGATTTGATAAAGACACGTTGGTCATTTTCAGACACAAACTTCAATGAAGAGGCAATCCTTATTGAAACGCGAACCTCCACTAATGTTAGAACGTGACTCTTAATTGACGTTGGGACGTGACTCTAGCAGTTGTACTTAAAAAGCGAAGATCGCGTTAGATGTTTCCAAATGCAGACATCACCTTAACGCGAGCGCCGCGTTGGACGCATGTCTGGCTCAGATTGAGTTTGAGATAGGCGCCAAGTATCTCGGTCATTGAAGAGCCTATAAAATATCTGGATCTTTCAACAGTCAATTCATTTGACTGTTCATCTCTCCAAATCAGACCCGTGTCTGAGAACAAAGTTCTTGAGCTTTTCTTAACCCAAATCTTTTCAAGCTTTCTTCAATCTTATTTGAAATATTTAACCGTGCACATGGCTCAAAAAGCAAAGGCTATCACTTCCTCCTCCAGCGCCGTCATTGTTGAGACCGAATAAGTGGTGCTTCTCCTTAAGAAGCCCCTATTTTAGGTAAAAACTCTTCAAATGGTTTTAGCCATTATTAAGAATACAAAGTGCTTCATCTCTTAACTTCTTCTTGAAGTTTTGAAACTTCTGTTGAAGTTGAACAGTTGACGTGAATTTTGCAGGTCGGCGCTTGATTTAAGAACGCGATTCTCGCATTTGATCTATGAACGGAATGCGTGTCTGATGATTGTAGGTTGTCAAAATTCATTGAAGACAAGTATTAAAATGTGGACCTCATCTAACACGAAGATCGTGTTTCAGTACAAAATGCGAACCTCATCCAAACGCGAAGGGCGCGTCTCAGTGGAAAACGCGGACCTCGCGTTATAGCTACGGTCCTCGAGCGACTTCCGCGTTTCAAACTCAAATGTGGATCTTGGATGACATCAGCGTCGCAAGGCCAAAACACAGAGTCGAGGATGACCCTCGCGTCTCAGTATAAACGCGGATCTCAGATGACACCTGGGTTTCAAGATTTAAACGCGAGCCTGTGAGCTCCGCATTTCAACAGCAGACAGAGCATATGAGCTCCACGGTCTGTTATAACCGCCAACCTCATTATTGGGTCAATTAAACCCATGTAATGTGTCCATTAATCCCCACGTTGGAGGGATTTCAGGGGACATTTCTACCCCTAGAAACTCCTATAAATAGTCATAAGAGCTATGGGGACAAGGGAAGAGAGCTTCCTACACATATATACGCGCCAGAGTTCAGCCTTGAAGCTCTCGTAGCCTTAAAAGAGTTCAAATCTTTTTATTAACTTGCTGAGTTCAAGTTCTTTAAATCTCCTTAAGATTCCATTACTGATAGGAGCTGTGCTACTCCATAGTGGTCCAAGAAGAAAGAGCCCAAAAAAGTTTGGCGTTCACCTAGTCAATGGAGAAAAAGAATCACTCTCCATCTCTACGCAAAGAACCCGACACAAAACAAAGAAGAGATTTGAGTTTGAATATCTCCTTTCTCTTGTAATTGGATTTTGAGTTAGTGTAATTTTTCATTGATTCAAAGAAACTTTGCAATATTTTCAATTTTTTGATAGGAATATGAGATGGCGACTCTACTGGGGAACTTGACTTTCTCAACTGACGAGCAAGTAGTGGCGCAAGGTGACGTCAACTTCGTGGGAAAGATGGTCGAATCACTTGTCATTGAATTCGACCAGGCAAAGTACGAGGAGTTTCTCTCTTCTGGCTCCAAAAGCCCCAAAACGACATAACAATACCGCAGGATCTCCTTAGAGATCCGTTCTTAAGTCTATCTAGAGACTTCTCCAAGAATGACCTACACAAACAGTGCCATTTCTGGCCTCATTGCCCACGTGGCCCACGTCAATGTCTCCCATGAGACCCGTGATTAGACTCTAATTTTGCATAATTTTCATCACATTCTCATATTTATTTCATGTAAAATTCTGCTAATAAAACCTTACTTGCTTGATACTAGGTCCATGGTGTGCCAATGAAGAAGAAGACCTAAATCACCATTTAATTGGTGATTAAAGGCCTACCAAGTAGCCATTGACTTTAGATTGAAGATTTTATCAGCCAAGGGTACCAAATCACGAATCTAAGATATCCAGAAGTTAGACAACAGACTGGGCGATGCACTGCCCAAAACTGGGCACACGCCGCCCTTCCTGGGCCGCGAAAACGTGGCCCTGGCCGTGTTTCCGCGGCCCTTTGGGCTCGCGCGCGCCTGTGCTTTGGGCCACGTGCTTCCACGTGGGCCCCTTTTCCCTGGTGCCTATAAATACCCCCTGGGGTCTTCAGTTTGAGCAGATCCAGAGCTTTAGCAAGTTTTTGTAATCTTATTTTTAGGTTTGTAGTAGTTGTTGTTGTTCTTCTTCTAGTTATTGTTTTAGCCATTAAAGTGAAAGAGAGAGTGTGTGTAAGTGTTGTATTCGAAGGGTGACAAGCTAATATAAGTACTACTTCTCTTTCTTCTTTCTATTTACTTGTCTTTGCCATTTACTTTTACTTCCTTGTTTATAGTGTAACTTCCTTCTTCTTCACTCCTTTTCTTTTACTTTATTGTAGTGTAACTTTATTTCTTTAACTTTTCTTTTCTTTTGTTTTCTTGTAGTGTAACTCCCTCTCTCCACTTCTTTTCCTTTTTTGTCTCTTTACTTTTATGGCTAACTAACTTTTTCTTAGCATGGCTAACTAACTACTAACCCACTAATTTTTAACACTTGATTGATAACCCACATGAGTCAATAGTGTCAAATAAGCCTCGTGTAAACAAGAGCTATGGCATCTTAAGACGAGGGTTCTAACTCTAATTTACCTACAAGTATTTACTTTCTTATACTTCATACTTAATGAGTTTTTGATGATCTATGGGTTATGTACTTTGCTTGTTATTGTAAGTTAGAGACTTTTCCTTTTAACTTTGCCGATACCGTTAGTGCACTCGTGTCTTCCCTTATTCTCGCCTTCTAATGGATCTTGATAAGGGAATGTCCGAGTTTTTTGCCATATAAAGCTAAGTTTTTAGGATGATCTTTCACTCGATTTCCACGTGAATAGTTCTAATGCAAAAGGGTTGTGTTCGCCTATGATCCATCGTGAGGCTATCTTCCAAAAGTTAGAAATTAGTGGAAGCACTTAGTAGAAAGTTAGCCATGCATTTTTACAACTAAAAAAAATTACTTTTATAAACCACCAAAACATTTTTCAACAATTCTTAAAAACAACTTGTTTTCACTTTTCAATTCTTTATTTAGAAACAAGAACTTTCTTTCTTCTTGAACTTTGAAGCCACATCAAGCTTCCATCGCTCTCCCTCCTTGTGGATACGACCCGTATAGCCACTTCGCTACTACGGAAGAATCGCAAAAGCAGTAACATCAACCCACACTTCCTTCTCTTATTTTAGTGCTTGCTTTTTGCCGATCAAATTTTGGTGCCGTTGCTAGGGAGGGAACGGCTTTATTATTCACTACTAAAGATTATTCTTTTTGTGTGTAGGGGAAGTACCAAGGAGCTCACTATCACGGGAAACGAAAGAGGTGGTCAAGGACATTGCGCGAGGACTCATTTGCCCTCGGAAAAATTCATGTAAAAGCTAGTTTTTTCGATTGAAATACTAACAAACTCGTTTGCAGGGTTGCCGAAAGCCGCTAAAAGAGTTGCTTTCTAAATTTTTAGTTTCCTTGGATGCTTCACCTTTATGCATGTATAATAAACTCAACAGAAATTCACTTGTTGCTTGATTGAAATTTAGATTAGACTTTTGCATTTAGGGCACGTGTCTATTTCAATTCATTTCAATTTCTGTTGAAGAGTGCTGGAGAAAAGGTACGTGTGCATTCATATAGTATAGGACCAACATTTTTGAAGTGATTTACCACTTTGAGTGTTACCTTGTTGTGAATAAACTGTACACTTGCACAATTGACATTAAGGGCAAAATCCAAATAAATAAGATAAGGTGGGGATTTCATCACCCTTCCTTAGCCCAAAAACCATCTCCAAGTGCACTCACATTTTCCTAATCCTTAACTAAAAATCAATAGACGTTGGCCCTAAGGACATCTCGGACTCACTAAAAGATTAACCGAGATTGAAAATTGTAAGAACTATACTCCTGCAAAATCGGTGTCTAAGGAAAGTGGATTGAGAGGTAAAGCCTCGAAAGCTCCGTGGTTTGGCGTAATTAGGTCCGTGGCTCCGCCCGGATACCTCCCCCCGAGCTTTGCCCTTTCCTGGCCGATTAGCTTGTAGTCGAGTTCCTGCAACAACTTTTCCCGGAGAGTCGACCAGTTAGGAGTCGTCTAGGTCCAGGTACATTAGACTAAGGCTTGTGGTTGTTTTTCTTTCTTTGTTTGTTTTTTGTTCTTTTTTGATTGTTTGTTGTCTTCACGTTGTTTGTGGTGTACTGCATGCAAGAGTGGGTGATTGAGGCTAAACCTGCACAAAAAATACGAGATTATAGAACTTAGAAAAGGAAATGTACAAGTGCTCAATTCTTCCGCTATAGCAAGTGGCTATGCGGGTCGTGATCCACAAGGAGGGTTTGCGATGGAAGCTTTACAGTTTTATTGAAATCGTTATAAAAATCAAACGAGAGTTCTTCTCTGTTTTTAAAGTTAAGAAAATGAAAAAGAAAGTTAATGGTTAAAGTTAAGAAGAAAGCGAGAGATGAAGAAGGTGGAAAATCAGAAAACGATGAAAAGCGACTAAGTACAATGAAGTGAGATGATAGAGTTGGAAGATGTAGTGATTTAATTTACAGAAATGAAAAAGAAAAGAAAACAAATATTTACCTTCTTTTCACCAAAAGCTTACCTTGAGTTCTTAGCTACGAAGTTACCTTGAATTGGAGGCAATCAGCGCATAGCCCATAAGAGTAGAATCTTGGTCTCTTCCACATTACATCATCAAGATACGCAAGCATGAAATGATACAAAGAGACTCACAATTCCATCGTCATGAGCTATCGGTGGCACTCGCAAAGGCAAGGCTCTTTCGATGCTTTAGACTCACTTGGAAGACAGTTGTACCAAAAAGAAAAGTAAAGTAGAGAAGAAGAAGAAGACTAAAAGAAACTACATACAAAGAGAAAACATCGATTCGATCTCATAACAATCAAAGAAAAGAAATTCATCTTACACCGGTGTCACTCCAGCTCTAGCTTCATTCTTGTTCTTCGATGAAAGTCTGATCTCCTCTTATTTACATAAATGAAAATTACAATTACATGAAAAAGAAAAACAAAAACCTAAACTAAGAAATGGAAAAATTAGTCTAAAATCCTAATCTGCATTGACGTCCAATTTCAGTGTACATAATGGCCTTTTATAGGCAGAAAACCCAACCACCAAGATCCCGGGGAGGTCGGGGGAGTTCACGCTCCCCTAACTCCCCAAGATTGCCGCAGAAACGCGGCAAAAGCTGCGTTTCTGCGGCAAGGGTGTGGCCAGGTGGCCACACCCTGTTGGTGGGTCTCCCCGGTTTCTCCCTCTGACTTTATCTGGAGTTGGTTTTGCAGTTTGGCTCCGAGATTTTGAAGAAATGGCCTTGGATTCTTGGCTTTAACCGATCGATCCTGAGAGGATTCTTCTCAACCGGTTTCAACCTCTTGATTTTGCCCTGATTTAGTGAGTGCGAATTAATTCTGATTTAATTCAGAATTTTGGTGGGCTTTGGGCTCATTTCTCTTCAACTCCTTAAAGATTGGGCCTGCAAATAAATCAAACAATTAATTAGGACAATGCAGGCTTTTATTCTAAAATAAGTATGGAAATGTGACATTAAATATGCAACATTAGTGACCAATCACACCCCCATACCTATCTTTTGCTCGTCCTCGAGCAAAACAACTAAACTATACTAGAGATTATTAGACCACTTTCGCAGGTCGCGCGATTGCACTGAGCATGTGCAACAAGCCGTTAAACCTCTAAGTTCCCCCTAGAGGACGAGTTTTGTCTCGTGAAGGTTTTCAGCGGATTGCACCCACAAAATCCATAAAGAAAGAGAAATAAAGAGTTAGTATTTTCGAAAAGCATTTTGAAAGAGAAAAATATTTGAAATATGATTGTAAGATCTAAGCAATCTATAAGTTATAGGAAAGCCGAATTTTTCATTCCTAAACTTAGTCTCTATTCAAAAATTTGTTATCAATCAAAGTAAGGAGTCAAATTGTGCTTCTCATCTAGTCTATTACTTTACCCTAAGTCATATGCACCTTGTGAATGTGAAAATTTTGACTAAGGGTTCATTAACTCTAACTCTTATGCCTTATATATATATATATATATATATATATATATATATATATATATATATATATATATATATATTTGGTGGTTTTATTCCTTAGTTTTATTAGGCTTTCTAATCTGCCCATGTAACGAGCCTTTAATCGATGACTCCCAAATCAGACGGTCTTAGGGCACCAGGTGAGAAGACACCCCTAGGACTTAAGGACTCGAGCAAACAAGGCCACAAAACTAAGGATTTTATTATATGAACCTCTTTTAGGCGTGAATACTTATGCTTTATTAGGCACAAATACCCAGCTTAATCAGAGGATTTTTCTTTTCAAACTTATCTAATCATCTTTCGCATAAATACCAAGGCTTGCTTAGGCCAAAGCACCTAGCTAGTCAATAATTAGACTTGTTTTTTTTTCTTTTTTTTTTTTCAAACTCATCTAATTATCTTTTGCATAAATACTAAGGCTTTCTTAGGCCAAAGCACCTAGCTAATCAATAATTAGATTTGTTTATATATATATATTTTATAAGGCATAAGAATCTTTGTTTTTGAACCCTAAGTGTGTAAGTGTATGAAGTGTGCATATTTCATCAAGGTAAAGATCAAGACTAAATTACTTTGACAAATTATCTTCCTAACTCTAAAAATCAAACAAATAATCTTATTTTGACCAAGTATAAGAAATCCTAATTTGGATTTTTCTATTCCTTAAAATTAACTTAATTTCTTACAAAAATAAGTCAAAATATTGTTTCTATTTTTCAAAAAGTTTTTTTTTAAAAATAAAGAAAAGTGTTATTTTTTTTAATTTTTTTAAAGAAAAAGAAAAGTTATGTTAGACCCTCCCCCACACCTATCTCATGCATTGTCCTCAATGTATGAATTAATGCATAGATGCATGAAAAAGACGAAAGGGAAGGAAAAGGTTACCTTAAGGTGGTGGTTCCGGTGGTGGTCTGATTGGTCCACGAAACGCAGCCCAATCAACTTTTCTTGGGTCTCGGAGGAACCCACCAGCACTATCTTTAATATAACCCATTAAAAAGATATATCCATGAAGGATTTTTATTAAATATTTGACCCCATCTAATTTTCATATTCCATAACTAATTTCGGAGTCAAATTTGTCAACCACCTTGTCCCAGAATTGAGTATGAAATGATAGAACAGTTGACTTGGACTCAGGAAGGACAGGAACTAATACCGACTCAGGAAGGTGACCTAAGTCAAGTAAAGGTTCAGGAGTCGAAATAGGTTCAGAAATTGGGTCCAAGTCAAGAAGTTGAAACTCCAGTCCACATGTATTTTCCAACAATGAAATGTGACCTAATATGGGTGATTCCAGTTCAGGAATGATAGGTGGGGGAATCAAAACTGACTCTAGAATATTATTCAAGTTTGGTAATAAAACAGGAGTCAATATTGATTCAGAAAGTTGAACTGGATTACATATGTGAGAATCTAGGTCACATATCTTATTGAGTTCAATATCAAAAAATGGAGAACTTGCCAATTTATCCATGGGATTTTCAAAATTGTAATGTTGGTCAAGTTCAACATGATCCTCAAAGATGGGTGATTCAATTTCTTTATGAATTTGTACAGGATCCAATGTTGACTCCAGGAAAAGATTGAAGTCAGGTGAAGATACCGGAGTCATAATCGAATCAGGAAATAGAATTGAATCACTAATTTGGGGTTCAGGATCATAATCATTTTCAAGTTCTATTTCAGGAAAAGGAAAACTAGCCAAACTATCAATATCTTTTTCAAAATTTGGAGTTTGGGCAAGTTCAAATGGTTGTTCTGAAATAGAATTTTGATTTTCAAAACAACATGACTCTTTGGCTCTAACAGAATGGTAAGTGACATCAGGATGGTGGGAACGTAGAGATTCAACCATCATATCTATGTCACGATTACGAGTGTTTTGAGCCTGAGTCATGGCTTCAAGCATCTTTTCATAGTTGATAGGTTCATTGTTTTGATGAAAAGATGAAGAATTGTCTTGGAAGTGGTAGTGAAATTGTGAGTCCATCAGATTTTGGGATTTGTGTTTGGACTCACGCATACTCATTTCCATAATTGATGGTTTCCTATTTTGGACGGGTGGAACTGAGTATGAATCTTGAACATAATGTGGACTGGGTGGAGAAGGAGGGCAAGGTGGTTGGAAATTATGCTCGGGGGAGGTGAATCCCCACTGACTCGGTGAAGAGTTGAAATCATTATGGAAATTATAGTTATTAGATGGGGGGTATGGGTTATATGAATTCGGATAAGACCAATCCGGCACACTAGGTTGGTTAAAGTCATGATATGCCGGGTTGGTAATATCCGAAAAAGAGTTTGATGTATAATATGGATTATTATTATAGTTGGAAAAATTATTATTTCCAGCCATATCACACAATGGAATACAAACAAAAAGAAAGAAAAACACACAAATAAACAAACAAGAAAGAAAAAAAATTCTAACCTAAGTTAGGGTAGACCTAGACCTAGACGACTCCTAACTGGTTAGATTGTCCACAGGAGGTTTAATGTAGACTTTGACCACAAGCTAATCAGCCAGGTCAGGGCAAGGTTGGTGGGAGGTTTTCCGTCAAAAGACGTTCCTTAATTAAATAACCACCAACCTTCGGGCTTTCGGCCCTTAATCCCTTTCCTAGACACTGATTTTGCAGGAGTCAGATTCTAACATTTTTTCCCCTTAGGATAATCTCCTAATTGAGTCCGAGATGTCCCTAGGGTCAACGTCTACTAAATTTTAGTTAGGCTTGGGTTAGTGAGTGCTTGGAATCTGATTTTTGGGCTAAGGAAGGGTGATTAAATCCCCACCTTATCTTATTATTGGGTGGTGCCCTTAAGATCAGTTTTTGTGCAAGTGTACAAGATAAATAAGATGCACTCTAAGCGATATAAATCAACTAAGAGATAGTCCTATTCTAGATGCAATGCAAACATACCTTGCTCCAGCACTCTTCAACAGTAAATATAAATGAATTGAAAAGACGCGTGCCTAAAATGCAAACGTCTAATCAATTTTTAACTTTTGCAACAAACTTTTTACTGTTGATTATTAGCAGGTTTTTGTGATGGCATATAAGAAATAAATAATTGCAGCAAACTAAAATTTGCAAACTAAGCAGCCCTGCAAAAAGCTGTTAGTAGTCAACTCTTCATTGCCGCGGTTTCGCGGCTTTTGCCGTGGAAACGCGGCAATTCAGAGGGCCCTTGGTCTCTGCTTTCTAGAGCAGAGGCCCAAGGCCACTTGTATGTCACTGCAATATTAATTTCTTGTTTTTATTGCCCTGTAACCTGCAACAGAGAAGAAAATTCGTTTAGTTCTAAAAAATTTGCAATAAAAATTCAGATTTCAATAAAAACCGTTTTACCCTCCCCGGCAACGGCGCCAAAATTTGATTGAGGCTAAACCTGCACAAAAAATACGAGATTATAGAACTTAGAAAAGGAAATGTGCAAGTACTCAATTCTTCCGCTATAGCAAGTGGCTATGCGGGTCGTGATCCACAAGGAGGGTTTACGATGGAAGCTTTACAGTTTTATTGAAATCGTTATAAAAATCAAACAAGAGTTCTTCTCTGTTTTTAAAGTTAAGAAAATGAAAAAGAAAGTTAATGGTTAAAGTTAAGAAGAAAGCGAGAGATGAAGAAGGTGGAAAATCAAAAAACGATGAAAAGCGACTAAGTACAATGAAGTGAGATGATAGAGTTGGAAGATGTAGTGATTTAATTTACAGAAATGAAAAAGAAAAGAAAACAAATATTTACCTTCTTTTCACCAAAAGCTTACCTTGAGTTCTTAGCTACGAAGTTACCTTGAATTGGAGGCAATCAGCGCATAGCCCATAAGAGTAGAATCTTGGTCTCTTCCACATTACATCATCAAGATACGCAAGCATGAAATGATACAGAGAGACTCACAATTCCATCGTCATGAGCTATCGGTGGCACTCGCAAAGGCAAGGCTCTTTCGATGCTTTAGACTCACTTGGAAGACAGTTGTACCAAAAAGAAAAGTAAAGTAGAGAAGAAGAAGAAGACTAAAAGAAACTACATACAAAGAGAAAACATCGATTCGATCTCATAACAATCAAAGAAAAGAAATTCATCTTACACCGGTGTCACTCCAGCTCTAGCTTCATTCTTGTTCTTCGATGAAAGTCTGATCTCCTCTTATTTACATAAATGAAAATTACAATTACATGAAAAAGAAAAACAAAAACCTAAACTAAGAAATGGAAAAACTAGTCTAAAATCCTAATCTACATTGACGTCCAATTTCAGTGTACATAATGGCCTTTTATAGGCAGAAACCCAACCACCAAGATCCCGGGGAGGTCGGGGGAGTTCACGCTCCCCCTAACTCCCCAAGATTGCCGCAGAAACGCGACAAAAGCCGCGTTTCTGCGGCAAGGGTGTGGCCAGGTGGCCACACCCTGTTGGTGGGTCTCCCCGGTTTCTCCCTCTCACTTTATCTGGAGTTGGTTTTGCAGTTTGGCTCCGAGATTTTGAAGAAATGGCCTTGGATTCTTGGCTTTAACCGATCGATCCTGAGAGGATTCTTCTCAACCGGTTTCAACCTCTTGATTTTGCCCTGATTTAGTGAGTGCGAATTAATTCTGATTTAATTCAGAATTTTGGTGGGCTTTGGGCTCATTTCTCTTCAACTCCTTAAAGATTGGGCCTGCAAATAAATCAAACAATTAAGGGTGAGAGATCTGTCAACTTTCAGATTAACAAGAAATACTTCTCTACCCTTGCATTCAGAACCAGTGATGGCGTCACTTCAGGATAGATTTTACCCGATCAGAACTTCACTTCCATCTTGCATAAAACTTCCTGAAGCAAATGGAAATAACTTCGAGTTAAAGACCCAATTCATTAACACTCTTCCCAAATTTCATGGTTTAGAATCGGAGGACGCATACTTCTGTGTTAGGAAATTTGAAGAAGTATGCCTCATGATGCGTATACCCTAGCTAGGAGACGATGCCGTTAGGTTACATTTCATACCTTTTTCCCTAAAGGACCTAGCTAAGAAATGGTTGTACAGTTTGGTAGCAGATTCAATCACGACCTGGGATGATTTCTTCAAGGCCTTCTTGAAGAAATTCTACCCAATTCACAAAACTGCCCTCATTAGGAAGAACATCATGCAGTTTAAGTAAGACCTGAGCGAACCATTTTGGAGATACTTTAAGCGATTCAAAGATCTCCTAGCTCAGTGCCCTCATCATGGCGTGGAGAAATGGTGTCAGTGCCAGATTCTCAATGATGGTCTAGATTATCAGACTAAGACCTTGTTAGAACCATGTGTCAGAGAGGGTTCTTGCAAAAGGATGAGAATCAGGGTTCGGATTTATTTGAGGATTTAGCGGAGAAAACCCTGCAATGGGAACTAGCCTCGGAAAAACCTAGAAATTCACAATCTATAGCTTCAAGAGGAGGGCTCCTCTCTCTAGAATCATCCATAGCTGCCGAGGCTAAGATTGCTACCCTAATGAAAAGGATAGAGGCTCTAGAAACAAAAGAGCCTGCCAGTGTCAACCAGATTAACCCACCACCAATTCACAATCCAGATTGTTCATATTGTCAGGCACCAAACCATGTTTTTGAAGAGTGCCCTATTTTTCATGCCCAGCAAATGTCACCAGAACACATGAACGCGGCTTACTCATGACCGCCTCACAACCCCTACTCACAGACCTACAATCTCGGTTAGAGGAATCACCCTAATTTCTCTCAGGCCCCAAACAATCCTCTCAGGCCTAATTTCTCCAACAATTTTCACCATCCTACTCCTCCACCATCTTTTCCTAGTCAAGCCCCATCTTCCTCCTCCTAAAGCTCACCAATGGAAAAGAAAATCAGTAAACTGGAGGAAAGCATAGAGGCTTTCATGAAGTCCCAGACCGCTTTTATGCAAAATCATGGACAAACTCTTAACAATCATTCACAGGCCATATCAAGATTGGAAATGTAGATGAGCCAGTTAGCTAGCTCTCTAAGTTAAAGACCAAAGGGACTTTGCCTAGTCAGGCGCTAGTTAACCCAAAAACCTTCAATCAAGTATATGAAATTTAGGATCCATCGTTTAACTAGTGCAATGCTGTTCACACACTGCGATCTGGAAAGAAGGTAGACAAGCAGGTCTACCAACAGAAAAGTCCAGTCTATCCTGATCCCACTCCAGCCTTCACCTCTGCTAGTTCCTCCCAATCCGCTACACAAACATCTGACGAGGACAAAGCTGCTGAACAAGTTCATAAGCCTGTAGCACCCTTTCCCAATAGGCTTAGGAACAACAATAAGATTATGCACATGGAGAAAATGCTAGAGATGTTCAACCAGGTCAAATTGAATGTGCCACTTCTTGACGCTATCCAACAGGTCCCGGCTTATGCCAAATTTCTTAAGGATATGTGTACAAAGAAGAGAAAGACCAATGTGCCCAAGAAAGTCTTCTTGGCCACTAATATAAGCGAAATTCTGTCTGGTCTGATTCTGGTGAAATACAAGGATCCCGGATGTCCCACCATTTCCTGCACCATAGGACAGACCGAAATCAGTAGAGCGCTTCTTGACCTGGGAGCAAGTATCAACTTGCTACCTCTCTAAGTATACCAGCAACTGGGGTTGGGCGAGCTAAGCCCAACTCGAGTCACCATTCAGCTAGCTGACCGATCTGTGAAGATCCCAAAGGGGGAAATCACAGACGTCCTCATCCAGGTCGGGGATTTCATTTACCCCGTTGTCTTCATTGTGCTTGAGACCCAACCTGTGTCCAATCCTAGGTCTCAAACTCCCGTCATTTTAGGGCGCCCATTCCTTGCTACAGCCAATTCCATAATCAACTGTAGGAACGGGTCCATGCGATTGACTTTTGGAGACATGATGAAGGAAGTCAATGTCTTCAATCTTGGAAGACAACCTAGGGATGTCAATGATCAGACGTTTGAGGTCAATTCTATTGAAAACCTGACCAGTGAGCATGAGGAAAGCATGGAGACAAAAACTGAGGCAGAGTTTAATCTAGAGGCTGAGGATTTTAATCTAGAGTAGATCGTAGATTTAGCAGTGGATTGGGCATCAAGCCCAAGTGTACATCATCATAGGATTGAAAACCCAGAGATTGCCTCCAATGCAGCAACACCTTCCCTAGAGCTAAAAGCCCTGCCTGAACACCTCAAGTACGCCTACCTAGGCGGAAAGAACATCTTGCCAGTCATCATAGCATCCCACCTGACTGAGCAACAAGAGGACAGCTTAATTTCTATTCTTAAAAGACATAAGGAAGTCATTGGATGGACGATGAAGGACATCAAAGGAATAAGTCCAGCCATAGTGCAACATAGAATCATTTAGTCGATGAAGCAACCCCTAGGACGGACCCACAACGCAGGCTTAACCCTCTCATGCAAGAGGCAGTTAAGGCTAAAATTCTGAAACTATTAGATAATGGGATCATTTATCCCATTTCTGATAGCCAATGGGTTAGCCCTGTTCATGCGGTCCCAAAGAAGGCTGGCTTTACGGTTGTAGAAAATGAGGAAAAAGAGTTGGTACAAACAAGACTGCCTACCAAGGTTCGTATTTGTATCGACTATAGGAAGTTGAATGCAGCTACCTGTAAAGACCACTTCCCGCTACCCTTCATCCACCAAATGCTTGAGCGTTTGGCGGGACATGAGTACTACTACTTCCTAGATGGGTACTCGGGATACAATCAAATCCCTATTACTGCAGAAGATCAGGAAAGACGACGTTCACCTGCCCGTTCGAAACCTTTGCTTATCGGCGCATGCCTTTTGGATTGTGCACTGCTCCTGCAACATTCCAACGATGCATGCTTAGTTTGTTCTCTGACATGGTGGAACGTTTTCTTGAGATTTTCATGGATGACTTCTCCATCTATGGAGATTCATTTGATCAGTGTCTTCATCACCTAGAGTTAGTGCTACAAAGATGCATTGAGAAGAACCTAACTCTAAACTGGGAAAAATGTCACTTCATGGTGAGACAGGGGATTGTCTTGGGCCATGAGATTTTGAGGAGAGGCATAGAAGTGGATAAGGCTAAAGTAGAAGTGATTGCTAAGCTTCCACCACCCAAAAGCATCAAGGATATTAGATCCTTTTTAGGGCATGCTGGATTCTACCGACGGTTCATTAAGGACTTTAGCAAAATCGCGAGGCCCTTAACCAACCTGCTCACTAAGGACGTGCCCTTTGATTTCAATGATGAATGTTTTAAGTCATGGGGGAAGCTTAAGCAAGAACTTATTTCTACGCCTATTATTTCTGCTTCTAATTGGGCCCAACCGTTTGAAATTATGTGTGATGCATCTGATTTTGCTATTGGTGCTGTTCTAGGACAGTGCATCGATAATAGGCAGCACGTGATTTACTATTCGAGTAGGACCTTGAATGACGCCCAACAGAATTATACAACGACTGCGAAGGAATTCTTGGCCGTTATCTTTGCGTTAGAAAAGTCCTGGCCCTACTTGTTAGGTTCGAAGATGGCGATTTTTACGGATCACTCGGCTCTGAAATACCTCATGACCAAAAAGGAAGCAAAAGCCCGACTAATTCGATGGATCCTTTTACTTCAAGAATTTGACTTAGAAATCCGGGATAAACGAGGTATAGAAAATGTGGTCGCTGATCATCTCTCACGAATTCCGAATGCATCAATCATCCAAGCTCCGATCAAGGAGGATTTCCCAGACGAGCACATCCTAGCCATTCTTAAGGAACCCTGGTATGCGGACATTGTTAATTACAAGGCCACAGGACAATTACCCGCTGACTGAACAAAGCTAGACCAATACCTCTTCTTTGCCCAAGTACGGTACTTCTTCTGGGAAGAACCGTATCTTTTTAAGTATTATCCCGACCAAATTATTAGACGATGCATACCAGAGGAGGAAAGAGGAGTGTGCTCAGCTTTTGCCATGACCTTGCATGCAGAGGACACTTCGGTCCTCGCAAGACTGTAGAGAAGGTTCTACGAAGTGGGTTCTACTGGCCCACTTTGTTCAAAGAGTCATATTATTTTTGCAAGTCATGCGCAAATTATCAGAAAATTGAAAAAATTTCAAGAAGATACATGATGCCCCTGAACTCGATCCTTGAAGTTGAAATTTTTGATGTTTGGGGTATCGATTTCATGGGGCCATTCCCCAATTCCTTCGGCAACCAGTTCATTTTGGTTGCTGTAGATTATGTCTCTAAGTGGGTAGAAGCTGTGCCAACTAAGACAAATGACAACAAAGTGGTTGTCAAATTTCTCAAAGAGAACATGTTCTCCCGATTTGGCACCTCTAGAGCGATAATTAGTGATAATGGATCGCATTTCTGCAACAGAGTTTTTGAAGCTCTGATGCGAAAATATTCCATCAATCACAAGTTATCTATTCCGTATCATCCCCAGACAAATGGGCAGGTCGAAGTCACCAACCGACAGATCAAGCTCATTCTGGAAAAGACTGTCAGACAAAACCGAAAGGATTGGTCGGTTAAGCTCAATGATGCATTGTGGGTTTACCGCACTGCTTATAAGACAGTTCTGGGGATGTCTTCTTATAGAATTGTGTTTAGAAAAGCCTGTCATCTGCTAATATAGTTAGAACACCGGGGCCTCTGGGCCATTAAGCAACTCAACTTTGATCTGACTAAGGCCGGTGAACTTAGGAGACTGCAGATTTCAGAATTAGAAGAGATACGGAATGAAGCCCATGAGAATGCCCGAATCACCAAGAGCAGGACTAAACTTTTCCATGACCAAATCATAACCCAGAAAAACTTTGCACCGGGGGATAAGGTTCTGCTGTATAACTCTAGGCTTCATATTTTCGCAGGGAAGCTGAAAACTCATTGGTCGGGACCGTTCATTGTGCGCACTGTTTTCCCACACGGTGCTGTGCTTATTGCAGACCCTAAAACCAACACGGAATTTAAAGTAAATGGGTAAAGACTGAAGTCCTTCTTGACCACTAAGCCTATGACTCCAGATGATAGTGTGCTGACTCTTTTTGCCCCGTCATACACCTAACCACAACAAAAAAATAAATAAAAAAATAATAAAATTTTTTTGTTTATATGCTTACCCCGTGTACATTCTTTTTGACATTTCTTTAGCCTGTTCGCACTTGGTCGGCCCAAGTCCACGAAGACGGTGACATCATTTCTTCCCCCTATTTATTGCATTTGCATTTCCATATGCATTCATTGAGGACAATGCATTAGATAGGTGTAGGGGGGTGCTAACACTTTTTCTTTTTCCTTTTATTCTTTCTTCTTCTTTCAAAAAAAAAAATTCAGATTGAAAAGAAATTTCATATTCTTTATAAAAATACCAAATGATTGTAGGAATTATTGGGAACCTTATTAATGAATCTTTATTTTTGCCTAATTAAACAAGAAAGATTGGTTTGACTAAAAATTTAGGAGGAATAAGGAAAATAATTCATACCTTTTATTTTAGCCTTAGTAGAATATGCATACCCACACACACATGCTTGGGATTTAGAGACACAACTTTGAAAAAAAGCTGGATAATTGTGCCTCAAGAAGCATGATTACTCACGCCAAAAAAAATCTATATACAATAATAAATCTTGATTTTGTGGCCTACTCCACTTGCATATTTGACCTGAAGGGTGTTTTTCCACCTGGTGCCCTAAGATCATCTGGTTTGGGAGCCATCGGTTTGATATGTGTTACATAAATGAAGTAGAAAGCCTAATGGAACCTAGAATAATAAGTAAATATTAACAAAATTAAATGATATTCAAAGTGGAGTTGAAAAATCCCAAGCACATCACACTTACACATTATGCATATCTATCTAAAGCAAAATAAAAGAATGAATTAGAAGTACAAGATCCTTTCTAAATTTAAAAGAAAAACTATAGTTTCTTCATTTATGAAGGCTAAAATATAAGATGACTTATGAGGGTTAAACCTAATTCTTATATCATTCGGTCATTTTTACTTAGATGATTGAAAGTTCTTTTTAATGAAAAAAAAATTCTTTCTAACAACTAACTTCTTGTCTTTACTTACTGGATTTTGTGGGTGCAATCTACTGAAAACCCTCAGGAGACAACACTCCTCCTCTAGAGGAAATCTAGAGGTTTAAAGGCTTGTTGCACATGCTCAGTGCAATCGCATCACCTGCGAAAGTGGTATAATAATTTTCTTATTTTTGTTTTGCTCGGGACGAGCAAAAAGATAAGTGTGGGGGTGTGATTAGTCTCTAATTTTGCATAATTTTCATCACATTCTCATATTTATTTCATGTAAAAATCTGCTAATAAAACCTTACTTGCTTGATACTAGGTCCATGTTGTGCAAATGAAGAAGAAGACCTAAATCATCATTTAATTGGTGATTAAAAGCCTACCAAGTAGCCATTGACTTTAGATTGAAGATTTTGTCAGTCCAGGGTATCAAATCACGAATCCAAGACATTCAGGAGTCAGACAACAGACTGGACGACGCACTGCGCTTTGGGCCACGTGCTTCCCACGTGGCCCCCTTTCTCCTGCTACCTATAAATAACCCCCTAGGGTCTTCAGTTTGAGCAGATCCAGAGCTTTAGCAAGTTTTTGTAATCTTATTTTTAGGTTTGTAGTAGTTGTGGTTGTTCTTCTTCTAGTTGTTGTTTTAGCCATTAGAGTGAAAGAGAGAGTGTGTAAGTGTTGTATTGGAAGGGTGACAACCTAATACAAGTACTACTTCTCTTCCTTCTTTCATTTACTTGTCTTTGTCATTTACTTTTACTTTCTTGTTATAGTGTAACTTTCTTCTTCTTCACTCCTTTTCTTTTACTTTGTTGTAGTGTAACTTCATTTCTTTAACTTTTCTTTTCTTTTATTTTCTTGTAGTGTAACTCCCTCTCTCTACTTCTTTTTCTTTTTTGTTTCTTTACTTTTATGGCTAACTAACTTTTCATTAGCATGGCTAACTAACAACTAACCCACTAATTTCTAACACTTGATTGATAACCCACATGAGTCAATAGTGTCAAACAAGCCTTGTGTAAACAAGAGCTATGGCATCTTAAGACGAGGGTTCTAACTCTAATTTACCTATAAGTATTTACTTTCTTATACTTCATACTTAATGAGTTTTTGATGATCTATGGGTTATGTACTTTGCTTGTTATTGTAAGTTAGAGATTTTTCCTTTTAATTTTGCTGATACCATTAGTGCACTCGTGTCTTCCCTTATTCTCGCCTTCTAATGGATCTTGATAAGGGAATGTCCGAGTTTTTGCCGTGTAAAGCTAAGTTTTTAGGATGAACTTTCACTCGATTTCCACGTCAATAGTTCCAATGCAAAAGGGTTGTGTTCGCCTATGATCCATCGTGAGGCTATCTTCCAAAAGTTAGAAATTAGTGGGAGCACTTAGTAGAAAGTTAGCCATGCATTTTTACAACTAAGAAAAAAAATCACTTTTACAAACCACCAAAACATTTTCCAACAATTCTTAAAATAACTTGTTTTCACTTTTCAATTATTTATTTAGAAACAAGAACTTTCTTTCTTCTTGAACTTTGAAGCCGCATCAAGCTTCGATCGCTCTCCCTCCTTGTGGATACGACCCATATAGCCACTTCGCTACTACGGAAGAATCGCAAAAGCAGTAACATCAACCCACACTTCCTTCTCTTATTTTAGTGCTTACTTTTTGCCGATCAACCCGCGAGGCCAACAATGATGAAAGCCAATATCGCCGTACCTCTCCTCTCCAAATTCCTCAACTCTAAGTTACCGGGGGTTCCAACAACCCGTGAAGCGTAACCGGAATGCTGAATGTCGACAAAGACATTGCGCATGTCACCAAAAGATGGAAGAAACTGAAAAAGCCATCTATTTACCAGACACATAATGCAGGGCTTAGGCCCGCATTTCTTCTAAGCAGTGCGAGACTCGCGTCTCAAATCCTCAACGCGAGGTTCGCGTCTCTGCATTAGAGTGTGAGGCCCGCGTTTTCCAGCCAAATGCAAGCCCGCGTCTCTACATCAAAATGCGGAGCTCATGAGGCCCGCGTTTCTGTAACTAACGTGAAGCCAACATTTCTACATTAGAACACGAGGCTCGCGTTTCACCTCACAAATACAATGGTCAGCAACGCGAGGTCCGCGTCTCTTATGAAAAATGTGAGACCCGCGTCTTTGTGCCAAAACACGAGACTTACGTCTCTTCTGCAAAGAACAGGCCTCGCGTCTCCAACTCAAAATGTGAGCCCCGCGTCTCTAAGACATGCGTTTCAGAGTTATAGCATAAGACTCACATTCACTCTCTGACGGCTAAGGTCAGAGCTGAACCAGGAAGTTCTCATCCTCAGAGTCTATGAGGCTAATCTCTTCGATCCCCCTGCAACGGATCTAAGAGGTTACTTGAAAAAGAAGAGGAGTGTTCATCAAATCACTCCACAATGCTGCTGTGAATGGCTCATCACAGCGGTGCTCTTTGAATGCCACTGCAGCTCACATGTAAGTAAACAGTTGGTATTCAACCGGTTGTCAATAGCGCTAGTCTCCCGCTCGGCCTAGAGGCATCGCTCCCGCAGGAAGAGAACCTTCTCTGACACAGAGTATCCTGAAGTCACTGCAAACATGGTGGGTCCAAGCACTATGCTAAACAGGACTATGGAGAAGCAGCCGATAGTCGCTCTAATAAGTCTGACACTGAGCCAGAAGGAGTATACCAGCATACCCGTACTCAGACTGGTATAATAGCCCCAGTAGACTACAGTATCCTAGTCGGGGTATTGAAGTAAGTGAGGCACATTCTGCAATTGCAAAATCACAGACTTTAAACTCTTCAGTAGAGAAAGAAGCCTTCACGTACATGGCAGAGACCCCTGAAGAAATGGTCAGGCACTTTGAACAGTAAATTCAAGTTCAGAGAGAGCAACTTGATATGATTCGTGCTCAACAAGAATCTATCGACACCCTTAAGAAGATGCTTTCACAAATGCTTAAGGATAAAAAGAAGTCGAAGGCCAAGACTCCTTCTAAAAAGTCTAAGGGCAAACAAAAGGAAGGGGAGAGCTCATTTTCTATAAATACCGAGAATGAAGAGCATTCTGACTGAGCCACCCAAGTGTTCATCTGAAGAGGAGGATAACTCAGAGAATGGGAGCACTCATTCCAAAAGGATGAGTAACTTGGAGCAACGCCTTGAGACCCTCGTCAACCGAGATAGACTCCAAGAAGTAGGGATAGTCTGACCGTATCTAGTAGAGTGGGATACGGCTCCCTACCCTCCCGAATTCAAGGCACTGACCCTTCACATTTTCAATGGTAAAGGGTCTCCGAACCAACACATATACTACTTCAAATCTCATATAGGGAATGTAGTATCGAACGGTGCCATTTTGGCTCATTTATTCATTGGCATTCTTAAGGGAGTCACCTTTGAATGGTTCATGAAACTTTCTGCCGTCTCAATTAAAATATGGGCTAACCTCAAGAAGTTGTTTCTAGCTCATTTCTTTGAAGATGATTCAGAGATCTCGGTGGCGACTCTCCTTACAACCAAGCAAAAGGAAGGAGTGTCCATCAAAACTTTCGTCGAGAGATTCAGAGTATGGCACTCTGTTGTTCTAACGGCATGACCCAGTCTACGCTGGTAGAGATATGCCATCATAATTTGCAAACTTCCCTACTTGCTCAAATAGGGGTGGCAGAATGTCGCACTTGGAAGCAGTTGTGCTACAAGACGAACAGGCACAGGAGATTGTTGCCAGGGTCAAAGTAGAAGAAAGTAAGCCTAGACCTCAGAAGTTGACAAGGCGCGCGTCAGAAGTATTTTTCTAAGCCAAAAGGAAAGATACACTGGCAACAGAGATGAAATCTCTTTCTAAACCACAACCGACTAGAGGGTGGTTCTTCAAGCCAGCCACGCTCCAATAAGCTGTAGTCCTTCAAGGACGAGCATGTTAATTCATTATTTAAGTTACTTAATAAGAGCAACATGCTAAAGCTTTCAGAAGCCAGATGTCCTGAAAAAGTGGGTAAGACTAACAATCTCAATTACTGCTTGTACTATAGAATGCTGGGGCAACCTACCAAGAGTTGCTACATTTTTAAAGACATCCTCGAAGCTTTGATAGATGCATAGGTGCTCAAGCTCCACCCGGAATAGAAGAAGGAGACAGATAACATGACGTCATTTCTTCAGTTCAGGGTACAGCCTCTAATGCCAGCTGAGTGGCTCCAATCCCAAAATGGGAACTAAGAGTGATCAATACAGATCTACACCATCAGCGAGAGAGATATCTCATATATGTTCCTATTCCTCAAGGAGAGATCATATGGATTCATCCTGACCTTATGGAAGGCCAGCAATGGACTACTATTACCAGCAGGAAGTCCAGAGACAGTAAAAGCCTCACCTTACAATGTGGTGTGTGCTTCATAAAGGGATGCAAAAATTGATTTCCCCTCGCTAACTGATTCTGAGGAGGAAACAATCATCCTTATTGCAGAATAAAATGCATCGCTCATAGCAGGGACTCATTCGGCTCAGCCGTACTTGAAGAAGTACGATAAAGTAGTAGCAAGTCCATCCAAGCCAACCCAAGAGCCAACAAAGCAATCCACGAAGCAACCCGTGGAGAAGCAAAAGGAGTTTCAGTACGCCAAAACTCTCCCAAAAGACAAAGCGGAGAGATCCTCAGTACCTTACCGCTTTGATGTCTTGACTCAACTAGCCAACATCCTGGCCAGGATCGCCCTTTATGAGCTCCTGAAAGTGCCCAAGTCAACAAGGGAAGCTCTTAGAGAAGTTTTTAGCCAATGTTAAGGCCTTCATGGCCCGGATTCCAGCTAAACCAGAGGTGAAAGATGAAGAAAATTGCCTCCATGTCTCTCAATATGTCCCCTGTATAATCTTCACTCCAGATGACATGCAGGTCAAGGAGAAACATGATAGGCCCCAGTACTCACAGGGTACACTGGATCATCTGAGATGAGCTGCATTCAAGTGTATCCAGGATCCGCGTTGAGCATCATGCCCCACCAAGTCACACAGCATTTGGAAATCCCCACTCATCGATTGAACGCCACCCAGACTACCATTTATGACTTCAACACCAATGGTACGCACCCGATGGGAAAGATCAAACTCAAATGCCCGATCGGGGACCTAAGATCTGAGGTGACATGCTATGTTATTGACATTAACTCTTCGTATAACTTATTACTGGAATGATCATGGATTCATCATAACTCTATCATCCCTTTTACTCTCCATCAAGTCATGAAATATGTTGATCGGAGATGGAAAAGTCTGAACATTGATCGCCGAGAGGCATCTGTTCAAGGGAGTAGAGAATTACTTCACATACTCCTTCCTTTATCAGGATTCTCTGAAAGCAGATGAGAATCTCCAGCCAGAGGAACCAGACTCTGGTAATGAAGCTGATGTTGAGCCAAAGACAGAAGAATAATGTCTTTTGGAGCTGAATCTTGTAACGAGTATTAATAAGCTCGATGTCAATAACACTGCCAATGATGTAGGTGAGTGGTATATTAATAAAGAGTTAGATTTGGCTTATTTTTTTGTGTTTGCTTCTAACTCTGTACCATCAGACACTAGTACCGATGTAGATGATAACTGCTAGTGATAATAGATGCACTGACATCATTGCATGCACCTGTGAGATCATCTCTCATGGCATGTCAAAGCGTCAGTGATGTACAGGAAACCTTCTTCGAGGTCCTAGCAAGACGCAAAGGTCAAAAATTAATCCTTTTCGAAAGAGTCAAGTCTAAAAAATGATTCGTGAAGACTCGAGGCGAGATCGAAGCCCCTCAGTTCTCTCATTATAAGCCAAATGTACTCAAAATGATGGAGAATATAGGGTATAACCTAACAAGTTGTTGCAGCTTGAACTTTGGTAAAGGAAGGCGAACTCTACTTCAGCTTTTTGTTCCCAGAGGAAAAACACCTGACTATTATCACCGAACTTAGAGGGGCTTGGGCTATGTATCAACTCTAATCCCGTCAGCCTCTGAGTCTGAAGAATTATTATATCATGACTTTAGATGGTCTAAAAAGTCAT
The DNA here is from genome assembly GCA_038442645.1 of Agave tequilana. Classification (NCBI taxonomy): domain Eukaryota; kingdom Viridiplantae; phylum Streptophyta; class Magnoliopsida; order Asparagales; family Asparagaceae; genus Agave; species Agave tequilana. The sequence continues at coordinate 179,759 of JAVJIF010004673.1, read as the reverse complement.
TGAAGATAAGTCGTCAAATGTAGAGTTTATATTTCAGACGCAAGGCTAGTCAAAGCCATTTATGCAACGTCAAAAACGTGAGGCTCGAAACCAACGTCTCAACATCACTGCAGTGTAAAAATGCGAGGCTCGAAGTCCGCTCCCAGCATCACTATAATGCTAAAAGACGCAGAGCTCGCGTGTCACAATATCACTGTAGTATCAAAACACGAGGGTCGAAACTTGTGTCCCAGCATCACTGCAATGCCAAGATGCAAGGTTCAAAGCCAATGTCTTGTAACGCCCCAATTCCACGAATACGGGGACGTCACTGCGACGTATATACGTAGGTCAGAAAGTGCCCCACACGTATATACGCTAAGCAAATAAGTACAACAAGAATCAGAGTACACGACAAAGCGTGGTATCCATACATATGCCAACTAAAAAGTACACATACAAAGTCATCACAGTATGATAAACATATACACATCACATGTGTCTTTTATCACAACCCAGTCCAAAAGTAAAATATACAATAAAGACACAAAATGCTCACGAGTAGGATGAAGATCCCGTGAGTCAAAAGAGATGTCTGGCACGGAGGAACTGGAGCTAAACGGCCTGCTCACTAAGGAAAGCTCGATCTACTGTGGACGACTCCACTTCGATCCAAGCTTCTAAACCTGAACATACAAATCCAAGGGAGTCAAGACCTCCCAATAATGAACAGGCTACAGCCAAATGGCAAGATACAAGAATAGGAAGGTTAGAATACAAGTATAATGAGTAGGAACAAGAATATCATAAAACAGGAAATCCAGGATAAAACTGATTATAAGCAAGATTGATTGTATACGCTTAAGTCACGGTCCCATGAGACTAATACATCGAAGGAATAATCCAAACAAGGAAACCCTCATCTATATACCGTTATCTCATGCCACAGAAATCCAAGCGTATAGAATCAGAGTTGCAAATCATATGAAAGTCAAACAGGAATATATAACAAGAATACTAAGAATCATAACTGGAAATATAACTGGAATAACGGAAATCATAATAAGTGTCACAACTGGAAACATAATCTAGAATCATGATTGGAATCATAACAAGAAACATGAATCATAACCGGAATATCAAGAATCATAACAAGATCCATAACGGGTATCACTTATTATTATTACTCGTCTAACCCATATATCTAGGTATGTGTCTCGGTATATATCCCAACTCACATACATCCATATATAAGCTATCCGAGGATTGTTACCGGAAGCCGATGGAGAACTGATAACTCTTCTTATAGTAGTTTCCATACACCTGGAACCAGTTTGGAGGCCCAAAGTCCCCCTCACACGAATCTTCTGTGGGCCCAAAGTCCCACTCACACGAGACGTCAATATTTTATTCCATTACTATAAGCAAGGTATCATTCCGGCATCCATCACTTCCTCCCATTCCCCGTACAAGTTGTAGCTTATTACATAATTATCAAATTACGGGAATAACTGGACATAACAAGAATAGCCCAACAGATTCAAGAGGTGGCCCCCACAGATTCAAGAGGTGGCCCCCACCGTGCGGTGTGGCACTTTGTTCCATGTGGCACTTTGTTCTGAGGGATGGATTCTAGAGGTGGCCCCCACCGTGTGGTGTGGCACTTAGTTCCATTCAGAATAACAAGACAGGATTCCCGTAAACAAGATAATCATAAAGTCAAGTATATCATGCTGGGTGTAAAGTGATAGCATGACAGGATGATGATATTTAACAAACAACCAAACATAACAAGAGATTAATAATAGTCCGGGTCAGTCATGACATAACAAGAGGGTCTTACTAACTGATAACATGTTAAGTGGTCAGATGATAACACATCAGATATCAAGTGATATACATGTGTTAAATGGAAGCATGTAACTGACAAGTCTGAAGTAATGACATGGCAAGTGGAAACATAGAAGAAACTCAGAGTTCAACGACCACGAAGGGTCTGCCACGCATGGTATACGATAAAGGAGTAAGAATATCACAGGCATGGTGCAAGTGTAAGAATGAAACAAGCAGTTGCATGGCAATACATAAACATAGAAATATGAAGTGACTAGAGGTGATATACATCAAATAAAGAGTCGTGAAGTACAAGATACAAATACATGAACCAAGTATAAGATCTAAAGTTAAGGAGGTAAACAACTATAACAGACAGCTAAGATTAGTCGACTAGGGTCAAGGGAGTAGTCGACTAATAGAGGGGTTAGTCGACTAACAGTCTGGTATAGTCGACTAAAACTGTGCACCAGAGAGTTGGGTTTCTGATTCAGGAAAAGTTAGTCGACTAGGGTCATAGGGGTAGTCGACTAACAGACATGACAAGTCGACTGATAGTTAGGCTAAGTCGACTAATACTGTGATACAGAGAGTTAAGGTTTTGGTTCAGGAAAAGTTAGTCGACTAGGGTCAAGAGTGTAGTCGACTAAGGTTCTCTAGTCGACTGGTAAATTGGTCTAGTCGACTAAAACTGTGTTTCTAGAAAAAGCTACTTTTCAATAACAGATGGGTTAGTCGACTAGGCCCTAGGTCAAGTCGACTAATCGTGGTCAAAAACAGCGTACAGAACAGAATCTGGTGGTTGGGTTTGATGGTCTAAAAATATGATTTTGATGACATATCTACACAAGATATGAAGAGACAAGTATACTAAGAATGAAACAAGTCTTGGTGAGTAAAAATACTCACTTAGATCGGTTTAATCGAAGCTCCACGAGTTCGAAGAGATCGAGGTCGACAATACGATCCACGGCGATATCTCCGACGAAGAAAACTACGATCCAATCCAAAAGAAGGAGTTGAGGTTGAAGATGAAGACCTTGATGTTGTGGAGTTGGTGGTTGTGGTGATGGAGATGAAGAGGAATTTGGTGGAGGTTAGGGTTTTGGCTCTTGGTGAAGAGAAGTGAAAGAAAGGGGATGAAATGAAAAGGAAATGTATATATGGGATTTGGATTTTGTAAAGGAGTTGAAATTAAAGTAGATGAGAGGGGGTTTTTGCAAAGTGGAGGAGGGGGATGAGTGTCCCTCTCTTGGCCACTTGGCCGGCCATGGGAGAGAGAGAGAAAAAGGCATTAATGGTGGAGGTTGGTGGAAGTGAGTGGAGAGGAAAAATTGAAATTTTGGAAAATTGGGAAATTGGAATTCTTTTGGCTTGTGGAGGAAGGAAAGAAATAAGGAGAAAGGAAAAAGGAAAAGAAATTTATAAAGAGAAGATTTTCTCTTGGACTTGGAAAATAAAAAAAAAAATAAAAATATTGAAAAGACAAGTTCCCGGGTTTAAGCCGAGTATACGGAAAACATTTCGGAAAATACCGAAATCGTCCGAAATTCAAGTATCTCGGAACGACTCGTAAATTTTACCAAAAATCAAGAATATTAAACTAAGAATTATAGTGAAATCCGTTTTAAGAAATACTTTATAGTTTTAAAACTAAAAATCCCGGAACCAATTATCTACCGACTCCGGTGGAATTTTCGTAAATTCATAAAATCCTCAGAAAAAGAATGTAGATAGAAAATATGATTCTAAGGAATAATGCCTAAAGGACCTTCTAGAAATTCCTAGCTGATTGTGAAATTAAAATCCTGGAATCGATCAGCGGCACTGGTCGACACCGGTTTTGAAGACTTTCATTTTAATTCCAGAAAAATCTAGAAAATCATAGAAAATATATAATATTGGAAAATGATATTTGAAACAGAAATCGGTCAAATCAGAATACCGGAAAGACCAAATCGAGTAATACACTAGGATCGGGCCTTCGGTTCAGACTAGGGCTGACTCCAAGACCACAAACCCAAATCCAAGACAAAACAACCATATAAGGAATTCATAATACAGAATGAATACAGAAAACAAATCGAAAAATACGATCGAAAAATCTGAATACGCAACTAAGTACGTATTCCGGGAACGGGGTATTACAATCCACCCACCTTACAAAAAATTGCGTCCTCGCAATTTCGTTAAGGGGTAAATTGAATACAAAGGGGACAAAGGTGGAATCTATACCAATTAAGATATGAAGCACTAGAGGTAGGGCTCTCAAGTCGACTGAACAATAATCATCCTCCGCACTTCCGGCTGTATAAATCTTCGAATAATGCTGAATAATACTGCTGATGTCGTGGCTGTGCAATAAATGAGCCAGAATACCGAAGATAAAGAAAACCCTGATAGTCCTGAGCATAATAAAGAAGGCCGATAATTAAGAATCCCGAATACCAGGCACCAATCACCCTGAACGACATAGTAGAGAATGTAGAATATCCGTAGAGAATTCCGACTGCTGTCTTCTGAAAGATAGCCAGATCAAGATCGATCTGGAGAATACCAAGCTTCATAGAGTTCGCCGAAGAGGTCACATAATAGCTTCATGCAGAACCAGCCACTACCTCTCTAGTCTAGTCATATCTTAAGTTAGCATAAAGGCTTCATAAAACTAAAACAGGGAAGGGATATGGAAAGGATTTAGGAATCAAAGGAAGGATGGTCAAGAAATAGATAACTCTGCACTTGTAGTTGGAATGTATAACAAAGACTCATGTATTCCAGTTGCAAATTTCATTACCATTAATTTGCCCTCTGGACGTACTGAGGAAGTTAGAGCCTAAGCTCTGATACCATCCTATAACGCCCCAATTCCACGAATACGGGGACGTCACTGCGACGTATATACGTAGGTCAGAAAGTGCCCCACACGTATATACGCTAAGCAAATAAGTACAACAAGAATCAGAGTACACGACAAAGCGTGGTATCCATACATATGCCAACTAAAAAGTACACATACAAAGTCATCACAGTATGATAAACATATACACATCACATGTGTCTTTTATCACAACCCAGTCCAAAAGTAAAATATACAATAAAGACACAAAATGCTCACGAGTAGGATGAAGATCCCGTGAGTCAAAAGAGATGTCTGGCACGGAGGAACTGGAGCTAAACGGCCTGCTCACTAAGGAAAGCTCGATCTACTGTGGACGACTCCACTTCGATCCAAGCTTCTAAACCTGAACATACAAATCCAAGGGAGTCAGGACCTCCCAATAATGAACAGGCTACAGCCAAATGGCAAGATACAAGAATAGGAAGGTTAGAATACAAGTATAATGAGTAGGAACAAGAATATCATAAAACAGGAAATCCAGGATAAAACTGATTATAAGCAAGATTGATTGTATACGCTTAAGTCACGGTCCCATGAGACTAATACATCGAAGGAATAATCCAAACAAGGAAACCCTCATCTATATACCGTTATCTCATGCCACAGAAATCCAAGCGTATAGATCAGAGTTGCAAATCATATGAAAGTCAAACAGGAATATATAACAAGAATACTAAGAATCATAACTGGAAATATAACTGGAATAACGGAAATCATAATAAGTGTCACAACTGGAAACATAATCTAGAATCATGATTGGAATCATAACAAGAAACATGAATCATAACCGGAATATCAAGAATCATAACAAGATCCATAACGGGTATCACTTATTATTATTACTCGTCTAACCCATATATCTAGGTATGTGTCTCGGTATATATCCCAACTCACATACATCCATATATAAGCTATCCGAGGATTGTTACCGGAAGCCGATGGAGAACTGATAACTCTTCTTATAGTAGTTTCCATACACCTGGAACCAGTTTGGAGGCCCAAAGTCCCCCTCACACGAATCTTCTGTGGGCCCAAGTCCCACTCACACGAGACGTCAATATTTCATTCCATTACTATAAGCAAGGTATCATTCCGGCATCCATCACTTCCTCCCATTCCCCGTACAAGTTGTAGCTTATTACATAATTATCAAATTACGGGAATAACTGGACATAACAAGAATAGCCCAACAGATTCAAGAGGTGGCCCCCACAGATTCAAGAGGTGGCCCCCACCGTGCGGTGTGGCACTTTGTTCCATGTGGCACTTTGTTCTGAGGGATGGATTCTAGAGGTGGCCCCCACCGTGTGGTGTGGCACTTAGTTCCATTAAGAATAACAAGACAGGATTCCCGTAAACAAGATAATCATAAAGTCAAGTATATCATGCTGGGTGTAAAGTGATAGCATGACAGGATGATGATATTTAACAAACAACCAAACATAACAAGAGATTAATAATAGTCCGGGTCAGTCATGACATAACAAGAGGGTCTTACTAACTGATAACATGTTAAGTGGTCAGATGATAACACATCAGATATCAAGTGATATACATGTGTTAAATGGAAGCATGTAACTGACAAGTCTGAAGTAATGACATGGCAAGTGGAAACATAGAAGAAACTCAGAGTTCAACGACCACGAAGGGTCTGCCACGCATGGTATACGATAAAGGAGTACGAATATCACAGGCATGGTGCAAGTGTAAGAATGAAACAAGCAGTTGCATGGCAATACATAAACATAGAAATATGAAGTGACTAGAGGTGATATACATCAAATAAAGAGTCGTGAAGTACAAGATACAAATACATGAACCAAGTATAAGATCTAAAGTTAAGGAGGTAAACAACTATAACAGACAGCTAAGATTAGTCGACTAGGGTCAAGGGAGTAGTCGACTAATAGAGGGGTTAGTCGACTAACAGTCTGGTATAGTCGACTAAAACTGTGCACCAGAGAGTTGGGTTTCTGATTCAGGAAAAGTTAGTCGACTAGGGTCATAGGGTAGTCGACTAACAGACATGACAAGTCGACTGATAGTTAGGCTAAGTCGACTAATACTGTGATACAGAGAGTTAAGGTTTTGGTTCAGGAAAAGTTAGTCGACTAGGGTCAAGAGTGTAGTCGACTAAGGTTCTCTAGTCGACTGGTAAATTGGTCTAGTCGACTAAAACTGTGTTTCTAGAAAAAGCTACGTTTCAATAACAGATGGGTTAGTCGACTAGGCCCTAGGTCAAGTCGACTAATCGTGGTCAAAAACAGCGTACAGAACAGAATCTGGTGGTTGGGTTTGATGGTCTAAAAATATGATTTTGATGACATATCTACACAAGATATGAAGAGACAAGTATACTAAGAATGAAACAAGTCTTGGTGAGTAAAAATACTCACTTAGATCGGTTTAATCGAAGCTCCACGAGTTCGAAGAGATCGAGGTCGACAATACGATCCACGACGATATCTCCGACGAAGAAAACTACGATCCAATCCAAAAGAAGGAGTTGAGGTTGAAGATGAAGACCTTGATGTTGTGGAGTTGGTGGTTGTGGTGATGGAGATGAAGAGGAATTTGGTGGAGGTTAGGGTTTTGGCTCTTGGTGAAGAGAAGTGAAAGAAAGGGGATGAAATGAAAAGGAAATGTATATATGGGATTTGGATTTTGTAAAGGAGTTGAAATTAAAGTAGATGAGAGGGGGGTTTTTACAAAGTGGAGGAGGGGGATGAGTGTCCCTCTCTTGGCCACTTGGCCGGCCATGGGAGAGAGAGAGAAAAAGGCATTAATGGTGGAGGTTGGTGGAAGTGAGTGGAGAGGAAAAATTGAAATTTTGGAAAATGGGAAATTGGACTTCTTTTGGCTTGTGGAGGAAGGAAAGAAATAAGGAGAAAGGAAAAAGGAAAAGAAATTTATAAAGAGAAGATTTTCTCTTGGACTTGGAAAATAAAAAAAATAAAAATATTGAAAAGACAAGTTCCCGGGTTTAAGCCGAGTATACGGAAAACATTTCGGAAAATACCGAAATCGTCCGAAATTCAAGTATCTCGGAACGACTCGCAAATTTTACCAAAAATCAAGAATATTAAAATAAGAATTATAGTGAAATCCGTTTTAAGAAATACTTTATAGTTTTAAAACTAAAAATCCCGGAACCACTTATCTACCGACTCCGGTGGAATTTTCGTAAATTCATAAAATCCTCAGAAAAAGAATGTAGATAGAAAATATGATTCTAAGGAATAATGCCTAAAGGACCTTCTAGAAATTCCTAACTGATTGTGAAATTAAAATCCTGGAATCGATCAGCGGCACTGGTCGACACCGGTTTTGAAGACTTTCATTTTAATTCCAGAAAAATCTAGAAAATCATAGAAAATATATAATATTGGAAAATGATATTTGAAATAGAAATCGGTCAAATCAAAATACCGGAAAGACCAAATCGAGTAATACACTAGGATCGGGCCTTCGGTTCAGACTAGGGCTGACTCCAAGACCACAAACCCAAATCCAAGACAAAACAACCATATAAGGAATTCATAATACAGAATGAATACAGAAAACAAATCAAAAAATATGATCGAAAAATCTGAATACGCAACTAAGTACGTATTCCGGGAACGGGGTATTACATGTCTAGAAAGACTCGAAGCCCGCGTCTCAGCAGAGATCGAAGCCCGCGTCTAGCAAGGCTCAAAGACCGCGTCTAAAAAGACTCGAAGCCTATGTCTATTAAATCTCGAAGCACGCGTCTAGTAAGGCTCGAAGCCCGCATCTTAGCAGAGCTCAAAGCCCACGTTTCAGCAGAGTCCAAAGCCCACGTTTTAGCAGAGCCCGAAGCCCGTGTCTAACAAGGATCGAAGCCCATTTTTTCAATAATAGAGGAGCCCTGCATCTCAGTTGTAACTGCCCGCATTACCGGATCTATTACTACCCACGTAATGAGGGGAGTTAACCCTCATTATAGAGGGTTTTTTAGGGGACAGTTTTACCCCTAAAACCCCTATAAATAGCTTGAAAATCACCTAGAAGGGGGGGGGTGGATAGGTGATGGCTATACTTAATAGTAAATAATGCGGAATTAAAATAACTTGCTAGCAACCTAGCAAATATCAAATGCAATTAAACAAAACTTGCAAGAGAGTAAGCAATATAAAGTGCACGTAAAGAGAGAGTAGAGTTAAGAGAGAGAGCAAGGAAAAGCAAACACAAGGATATGTTTCGAGGTTCGAGCCACTACTCTACGTCCCTGCCTTAAACACTATGAAGGTTTTCTAATATGACTGATTCCACTGGATCATTAACCAGTTACAAGTTCTCACTAGAACTCTTCGGACACGCTTGTTCTCTCTCACAGTGCTCACTATCTCGCTCGAGGCCGCAACCTCTACAACTTCTCAATAGAAGAAAATCGGTGATCCACTCTTGACCACAAAGTAGCTCACAAGCACAACCCTATAACCAAGATGAGGGAGTGAAACTCTTTAGGATTGTGTAGTGAAAAATAGCTATAAGAGAAGTAGAGGAAAGGCTCAAGCTAAAAACCGACACTTTGAAAATATTTTGCTCAAAAGGAAATATTTAGCAAAGAGGTTAAAACTTGAAAAACTTTAATCTAAGGCTTAGAAATCTTATTGTTGAGTTGTTTCATAGTCCCACTATTTATAGGGGATGAAATAATGACAGAAAACTCAATAGATTAGTTGGGACAAGACCCAACAAAAGACAAACTGAAACTAGCTGTTGGGAGCCAACTCAGCAGAAAAATCTGTTGTCGGTCGACCGGCCAGTCAACCGCCAAAGGTCGAATTTCTGACCGTTAGGAAAAGCGGACGACCGGATGGTAGATCGTGGTTCCCAAACAGAGAGTGAAACTCTCTGTCAGTCTACCGGGCCAGTGACCGGACCAAACGAAGAGCACTGATCTTACAGACGGTCGATCAGGCCGGTCGACCGAAGTGCACATTTGCACTTTGGTGCATGTCAGTCGATCGCCCGGTCGACCGACAAAACAGTTTTGCTCTGCCAACGGTCGACCGCCCGGTCGACCGGCTGAGGGCCAAAACCTAATTTTGGATATCTTTTTGAAATCAATATTTTTCCAATAAATTTTCTTTGTATAAGTAAATACAAAATAGAGTTATAGGGCTTTGAAGAGCTAGAGTGTGATCATGGATCAACACCAAATAAAATAGAACTATATTTTGATAAAATTCTTTCTAAAACAAAAATTAGTTTTTCCAAAATTTGTTTTTCCGAAACTTGGTTTTCTAAAACTTTGTTTTTCTTAAATGGTAAGAAACATAGTAGTAAATTTTTGTTTGAAAATACAAAGGTATATGAAGTGTGTGTGTGTGTGTGTATGTGTGTGTGTGTGACAATCCCAAAAGCTATCAATTTCTATCATCTTGGTTTTAACAAAAGATTATAAATCCTATGTAAAATAGAAAAAAGTAAAAATATAAATCTGGAAATAGTCTTTTGAATATTGCTTGATCCTTGAGCTCTTCTAGTGTGTTAGGCTCTGAGATCTAAATCTTCTTGGCTTTCAAATGTGTGAGTCTTGTGATGGAGCCGAAATACAACCTGAAACTTAATTAAATAATTTTGTTACTGCATAACTACATATGGTTTGTTATCATCAAAACTAGGGCTGATGGCCTTTGGGCCAATAATCTCCCCCCTTTTGATGATGACAAAACATATGAAGTTATTATAAATATTTTGGGAAGATGCTTCAAGTGAAGCTCCCCCTTAACACATGCATATATAAGAATAAGATATAAAAGAGTTAAATGCAAAAATAAAAGCATATAATAGGATATGACAATGTAACTCTAATGCTAACCATCTATGATAATAAGGATATTGAGTTATAAAAGTGTATGCACAAATGGTTACCCTCCATCCATCCAAATATACTGATTGGTCACATATATTACATATATATTGGCACATTATCATGTTTATTACCTAAATAAATTATATTAATAAGTCCTATTTTTCTTTATAAAATGCAGGCCCATTGTTAAAGGATAAGAAAGAGAAACGAGCCCAAAAGCCCATCAAATTCTGATTTAAATCAGAATTAATTCAAAATCAGAAAATCAGGGCAGATCATGGCAAATCAAAGAGGTTGAAAATCGATTAAAATGAATTTTTCAAAATCAAGTGGTTAAAGCCAAAGATCAAAAGCTGTTTCGTCAAATTCTAGAGCTGAAATGGGAAAACCAGCAGGAGATAAAGGGGAATCACCAAACGGCCAGACCCACCAACCTGGTGTGGCCACCTTGCCACACCATGGCCGCGAAAATGCCGCCATAGCCACATTTTCGTGACTAGTTAGGGTTTGTTGGGGGAGCGTTTGCTCCCTATCTTCATACGATCTCCCCCGTTTGATTTTTGCCTATAAATACTGTATTTTTTCAGAGAATAAGGGGCCGAAAATTAGTTTTAAGTTTTTCTCTTTGTTTTTAAGGTTTAGGTTCTTTATTAGATAGTATAGAGAAGTTGTATCTCTATTTTTTAATTTGTATTTCAGTTCAAATACCAGTGAGAGAGAAATAGAGTGATTCTAATCTGAAGATTGAAGTGACATCAATAAAGGATCAAACTTTCTCTTTTTCTACTCAAATTCATGGGTATGTCTTGCTTTATTTACATGTCTTGTTTTTCATCTTCCATTGGTAGCTAAATTTATTTTCTAGACTCATTATTGTTCCTCTCTTCGATCTCTCTTATTTTTGAATGGTTTTGATATAAAGACCCAATGGAATCATATGCATGCCTAAACTAAGCCTTACTTCTTTGAAAGTGTTCTTGAAGGCACATAAGGATGGGTTTAGATTTCTAAACTTTCACTTCTTTTAAAACATCTCTTGAACTTATTTTTATTTCATATTTGAAAGACTTGATGATTTAACATTCAATTCAAGATGATTTCTTAAAGAAAAGAGTTAACTTTTCTAAACTATTTTATTTGCTTTGCTTAAAATTTTCTAAACTCAAGCTTAAGTTTTTGCCTATGATCAAGTTGAGGCACTAAAAATTTCAAGAGAAGAACACATCGTCGAGTAGTGAGATAGTCAGCCCAGATCATCTTCTTATATTAAAATCAACAAAATAATTTTCAACACTCTTTAAAGATTACCTTTTCCAAAGCCTTCTCTAAGTTTTTCAAATTTTCTTTTAATCACATCCCTTCTCTCCATTCTCTTTTCAACTATAAAGAAAAAATAAAGAAAAACACCAACTCCATTCTTTGTTACTTAACAAAATAGCGAAAAGCTTCTATCACATTCCTCCTCATGGACACGACCCATTATCCCAAAGCTAGATGACAATTCTTATCACTTTCATTTTACGATCAATTTTGACGCCGTTGCTGGGGAGGGACGATGTAATTGTTTTCAAACAAGTTTGGTGTCTTATTTCAGGGACATTAAGATTCAGATTTAGCACTCAAACTTTGTAGGAGAAGATTTGCTATTCTGTGCCCCTACTCTCGAAAGTAGAAAACAGAATTTTAAGATATTGCAGTGCAAGTTTGAAAATTTGTGGACTACTAAAAAACTCTTTTTTGCAGGACATATTCCTTGCAAAAATAAAGTTTTTGTGTGTTATTATTCTTGCTATATCTGATAGTCACAATCCCTGATTTTAATCTAATAGTAATCTGAATGATTGTTAACTGCTTAAAAGACGTTTAGACTTGCATTCTAAGCATTTGTCTAATTACGTTTATTTTACAATTACTATTGAAGATAGCTGGAGACAAGCTACGTATGCATAGCATATATTTTAGGAAACATTCTTGGGTGATATTTTCTTTTGAATGTTACTTTTCTATATCTTGCACACTCTGTACAATCAATTCTAAGGGCAAAACTCAAATCAAGATAAGGTGGGGAAGTCTTTACCCTTTCTTAACCCACAAACCATCTCCAAGCACGCAAAACCTAAGCCTAAGTAAAATCTGATAGTTGGCCTTAGAGACATCTCGAACTCATTAGGAGATTATTTTAAGGGGGAAGGTGTTAGAATTTGACTCCTGCCAAATTAGTGTCTAGGGAAGGGAATGAGGGGCGAAACCCCGAAGGCTGGTGGTTTGGCTTAATTAGGCCCGTCGCTTTTGCGCGGATACCTCCTACCAATCTTACCCTGACCTTGCTGATTAGCTTGCGGTCAAAGTCTGCATTATACCTCCTATGGACAATCAACCAGTTAGGAGTTGTCTAGGTTAAGATTACCTTAGACTAGGCATGGTTGTTTTCTCTTGTTAACTATTATTGAACTTGTTTTTGATTGTGTTTGTGTATGCAAGTGTGGTCAAGAGACCCTAATTCATCTAGGCTGACTAGAAATACATCACCACCCAAGTTTGGATCAAGACCAGATCCGGTTATGGCTCAAGCGACATCTTTACAGGATAGGTTCTATCCCATTAGAACCTCACTTCCATCTTGCATCCAACTTCCATCGGTTGGTGAATACAATTTTGAGCTCAAGCCTCAGTTCATCAACACACTCCCCAAGTTTCATGGCTTAGAGTTTAAAAATGCTTACTTCTTCATAAGAGAATCTGAGGAAGTATGTCTAATGATGAAAATCCCACACCTTGTAGATGATGCTATTAGGTTGAGTTGTCCCTTTTGCTCTTAAGGTCTTAGCCAAGAAGTGGCTTTACAGCTTAGCGGCCGGCTCTATCACATCTTGAGTTGATTTCATTAAGGTCTTCTTAAAGAAATTCTATCCAATTCATAAGACTACTCTCATTAGGAAGAACATCATGCAATTCAAGTAAGAACCTAGTGAACCATTTTAGAGGTACTTTGAACGCTTTAAAGACCTCCTTGTCCAATGTCCTCATCATGAAATTGAGAAATGGTGATAATGTCAAATTTTTTATGACGGTTTAGACTACTCAACCAAAAGCCTCTTAGAAAGCATGTGCCAAGGGGAATTCTTGCAGAAGGATGAAAATGAAGGATGGGATTTATATGAGAATCTAGCTGAAAAGACCATCCAATGGGAACCTACTAGTGAAAACTCGAGGAATTCAAACTCCATCTCTTTAAAAGGAGGTCTCCATTCAATTGAATCATCCATAGCTAACGAGGCTAAGTTAGTTAACCTAGCGAGAAGACTGGAAGTTTTAGAAACTAAGGAACCAAGTCCAGTCAATCAAGTCAGCCCAAACTAATTTCCAACTCCGGGTTGTACTTACTGTTAATCTATGAATCATGTGTTTCAGGAGTGTCCTGTATTTCAAGCTCAATAACATTTTTTAGAACTGATGAATTCAGCCTTTTCAAGGCCAAACAATAATCTTTATGCACCAACGTACAATCCTGGCTGGAGAAATCATTCAAATTTCTCATGGAGCCAAAATAACAATGACCACTCACGGTCAAATCATGCAAGTCACTTCCATCATGCCAATAATTCTTACAATCATCAACCCAACTTTTTCAATTTCCATCATAATTCTTCCAACTATCCACCTAACTTTTTAAACTATCAACAATACTTTCCCAACCAAACTCCATAATCTTCCTTTCAGAATTCTCAACTAGAAAGGAGAATGACTGACTTTGAGAGAAATATGAAAAGATATATGAAGAACTAAGATTCTCTCATACAAACTATACAGAGGCTAGAGATTCAAATGAGCCAATTAGCCACTCCACAGAATGAGAGACAAAAGGGTACCTTGCCTAGTCAGCCAATAATGAATCCTAGGAATTCTCAACAATCTCATTTGGGTGAGGATCAATCATTGAATCAATATAATGCTGCTCATACATTGAGGTCGGGATAGAAAGTTGATAATCGAGTGTCAACACCATCTAATCCCATTCAGCACAGCCACAATCAAGCATCCACCTTATCTAATCCTAATCCTTCCAAATCTAATGAATCTAAAACAGATAAGTCAACCAGTCAGGTGCACCAGTCTATAGTACCATTTCCTAATAGGCTAAAAAACAATAAGTAAAATCCACACATGGATAAGATAAGTGTGTCACTTCTTGATACCATCCAACAAGTCCCATCCTATGCTAAATTTCTTAAGGACATGTGCATGAAGAAAAAAAAGACTAATGTACCCAAAAAGGTCTTCTTAGCCACTAACATTAGTGAGCTACTCCCTATCAAGTATAAGGATCCAGGTTGTCCTACCATTGCCTGCACTATAGGACAAACCGAGATTAGTCATACACTTCTTGACTTGGGGGCAAGTATTAACTTGCTCCCACTCTCAGTTCATCAACAACTCAGGTTGGGTGATCTTAGTTCAACTCGAGTCACTATCCAACTGGCTGACCGTTCAGTGAAAGTTCCAAAGGGAAAAATTAATGATATCCTTATCCGGGTTGGAGAGTTTATTTATCTCGTTGATTTCATAGTTCTAAAGACACAACCTGAGTCCAATCCTAGGGCTCAAACTCCTGTTATCCTAGGGCGACCATTCCTTGCTACTGTCAATGACATCATCAAATGTAAGAATGGGTCCATGAGGTTAACCTTTGGGGACATGACTAGAGAAGTCAATGTCTTCAACCTAGAAAAATAATCTCGTGATGTTGAGGACCAAACATTTGAAGTCAACCTCATTGAGAACTTAATAAGTGAACACAGGAAAGAATTGGAATTAGAAACTGAGTGTGACTTCGGGTTAGAATCTGACGACTTTAATCTTGATCAGGCTGTTGAGTCTGCTGTGAATTGGGCCTCGAACCCTATTTTACCAAATATGGAGCCAACAAATTTAACTCATCCTTCCAGTGAGCCTTCTTCTTCCTTAGAATTGAAAGCCTTACCTGCGCATCTCAAGTACGTCTATCTAGGCGAACAAGAAACCTTTCCTGTCATCATTGCCTCCCATTTAAACGACGGGCAAGAAGAAGATCTTAAAGAAATTCTAAAAAATATAGGGAAGCCATTGGTTGGACTATGACTGATATAAAGGGATTGAGTCTGACTAAAATTCAACATCGCATTCATCTCAATAAAGATGCAACTCCTAAAAAAGACCCGCAGTGTAAGTTAAACCCTATAATGCAAGAGGCTATTCATGCTGAAATATGAAACTCTTAAACAATGGGATAATATATCCTATTTCTTGTAGCCAATGGGTCAGTCCTGTTCACGCGGTTCCAAAGAAATCTAGTTTCATCGTAGTGAAAAACGAGAACAAAGAGTTGGTCCAAACTCGACTTCCCATAAAGATTCGAGTTTGCATTGACTATAGGAAGCTTAATGTTTCAACTCGTAAGGATCATTTTTCACTTTCCTTCATTGATCAAATGCTTGAACGTTTGGCGGGCCAAGAGTGTTACTGTTTCTAGGACGGTTACTCGGGGTATAATCAGATTCCTATTGCTCCTGAGGACCAAGAAAAGACTATATTCACATGTCCATTTGGGATATTTGCTTATCGTTGAATGCCTTTCAGCTTGTGCAATGCCCCAACAATATTTCAACGTTACATGTTGAGTCTTTTTTCTGATATGGTGGAACGATTTTTAGAAATCTTCATGGATGATTTCTCCATCTACGGAGATTCGTTCACTCAATGTCTCCACTATTTAGAACTTGTCCTCCAATGTTGTACTGAGGAAAATCTGACATTGAACTGGGAGAAATGCCACTTCATGGTAAGACATGGAATTATCTTGAGTCATGAAATCTCCAAGAAAGGAATTGAAGTGGATAGAGCCAAGATTGAGGTTATTGCTAAGCATCTCATTCCCAAATGCGTGAAGGATATTCGATCCTTCTTAGGACACGCCGGTTTCTACCAAAGATTTATCAAGGATTTTAGCAAGATTGCTAGACCCTTGACTTATCTGTTAGCTAACAATGTGTCCTTCACTTTCGATGCTGAATGTATGAATTCTTGGGAGAAGTTTAAGAGAGAGCTTATTTTTGCACTAATCATATCTGCACCGAATTGGTCTAAGCTGTTTGAAATCATGTGCGACGCTTCTGATTATGCCATAGGAGCTGTCTTAAGACAGTGTATTGATAACAAGCAGCATGTGATTTACTACTCTAGTAGGACTCTCAATGATGCTCAATTGAACTACACTACTACTGAGAAAGAATTCTTGACAGTAGTATTTGCCTTAGAGAAATTTCGTCCCTATCTACTAGGGTCCAAAACCATCATTTTCACTGATCATTCTGCGCTTAGGTGCCTCATGATGAAGAAGAATGCCAAGGCCCGACTCATTCGTTGGATCCCTCCTTCAAGAATTCGATGTCGAGATTCGAGACAAGAAAGGCATAGAAAATGTCATTGCTGACCATCTCTCATGAATCCCAAATTCTCCATGCAACGAATTGCCCATAAATGAGGACTTTCCTGATGAAAATATCTTAGCTATTTTTAGGGAACCTTGGTTTGCTGATATAGTGAATTACTTAGTCACAAACCAAACTCCATCTCATTGGTCCAAAAATGATATATACCAGTTCTTATCTCAAGTCCGGTATTTCATTTAGGAAGAACCATATCTTTTTAAGTACTGTTCTGACCAAATTAGTAGAAGATGCATTCTCGATGAAGAAGTTAAGAGTGTTTTACCTTTGTCATGAACTTGCATGCGATGGACACTTTGATCCTCGCAAGACTGCTAAAAAAATGTTACAAAGTGGGCTCTATTGGCCTACTTTGTTCAAAGATGCTTATGAATTTTGCAAGACATGCCCTAGATGCCAGATGGTGGGAAGGATTGTTGGCCCAAAGGCCAATCACTCTAGTTTTGATGATGATCAACTCATGTAGTTATGTTTACTAATGATCTTGTGTTTAATTAGTGACAGATTTATTATCAAGATCTTAGTAGGTGTGGAGCTTCAACAAAGGATTTAAAGACATATTTTGGAGCTAGCACCGATTGATTCACGAGCCTATGCATCAAGATCACATCAATTACTCAAGAGGAGTCGAGCTCGTTGGATCGTGTTTGGACCAAGTCAAGAAGATGAGAAGCCTTCAAGTAAGACTTCAAGATCAAGACTTGTGTCTAGGTATAAGATTTTTGTTTTTAGATAAATGTAAAGGATAGAGTAGTTGGTGGATTGCTCAAGTATTATATCACACACACACACTCTTGATAGATATATTTTCATAAATGATTTTTTAGTTTAGAAAAGATTTTTTTTTGACAAAATACTATTTGGATTTTGGTTTTCATGTATACATATCTTTTATCCAAAATCAAGTTTAGAGCTTAATGCCAAAAACTTAGATATTTCATCTTATTTGTGTAGTGGATCATATCCATACACACTATGCTTTAATGAGTTCAAAATATCTAGTTTTTATTTAAAGGAGTTTTGGAAAATAAGATTTTGGAAAATACAAGTTTTCAATTGAGCCAATATTTCCAACTTACAAAAATAGTCCAAATCTTTTATAATATGCCTTGATTTTGTGCAAGCATATTTGTTTATCAAAGTATATTGGTAAAACTATTTTTGTAGATTTTTAAGTATTTTATGGGATTTTATTTGAGCCAAAAAGACAAACTTTTTAATCCCAGAATTCAGTTTTCAGGCTTTAGATAGTCGACTTACTACCTTACTAGTCGACTAACTCTGAAGTCGGTCGACCGGCTCGGTCGACCGACGTGCACAGACACGCCTTGACCTGGCAGATGGCCTGTCTGCCGACCCAGTCGACCGGAACTGAGAGCAGTGCTCTCTGTTCTTTTGGGTCGACCGGGCGGTCGACCGGAGGCTCCAATGGTCTGATTTTTGACCGTTGGAGGTCGACCGACAGGTCTGACAGACCCCAACGGCTAGTTTTTGACAGCCTATAAATTTGGGGGTTTGGTCATTGTTTTGACATAAGATTTTAGGAGAGCTTTGAGCCAGTTTTTCCCACTCCATTAAAAGAGTTTTCTCCACAAATTTGAGAGCTAATTCTTCCAATCAAAAGGGGAGTTTTTATTAAGAGTGTTAAAAGAGATTCTTTGAGTTTTCCTCCACCATCTCTTTCCTAGTTTTCTCACACACCCACTTGAGCTATCCATTGCTATATCTACCTATAGGGTTTTGTTGTGAGAGTTTTCATTGGTGATCAAAGTGTTTAGATCACCAAGAGATCTTTTCTTGTTTCTTGAGGAGGCGGACGAGTGTGTTCGCGATTGTTTAGAGTTCGTGTGTGAACTCCGTGTTTGAGGTGCGGCCTCGGCGAGCCGGTGGGCTTGTGGTGTGTACGGACTAGAGAGAGTCCAAGGAGTTCTAGTGGAAACTCGTTGTAGGTGTTGCGGCACCGGGTGATCCATTGGGATCGATTATAGTGGAAATCCTTCGTGTGTCGAAGGCGGGGATGTAGAGCAAGGGTGCTCGAACCTCGAAACAAATCCCTTGTGTTTGCGATTGCTCACTCTCTCTCTCTCTGTCTCTTTTATATCTTGCATGCTATTACTTGTCTTTATTTCTACATGCTAGATATTCATTGTGCTTAGTTGATATACTTGCTTGGGATTGTTTGCTAACACTTGTATTCAACCAAGAGAGCCAACGCGGCACCTCAACCCATTCAAGGGAAATCTAGAGGAGTTTGTCCAGAGCCCTTCACGGGGAATTCGGCAACACTCTTGTGTTATACGTGGTGTTTAGTTTAAATAGTTTGTTTAGGTCATAACTGCTTTTAGCTTCCGCATTATTTGGCATGAAGTGACCATTAGATTAGCCTTCACCTAATCACCCCCCTCTAGGTGAACCTTCAATTGGTATCAGAGCTTGGTACTCTGATTTGGGTCTAACAACCTAGAGTTAAAGATCCTCATTTTTAGGCTAATCACATATTTTGTACACACATGATTGATATACAATTTTGCATATTTTACCACATCATTTCTGTAACACCCCGCTCCCGGAATACGTACTTAGTTGCGTATTCAGATTTTTGATCGTATTTTTCGATTTACCTTCTGTACTTATTTTGTATTATGAATTGTTTATATGATTGTTTTGTCTTAAATTTGGATTCGTGGACTCGGAGTCAGCCCTAGTCTGAACCGAAGACCCGATCCTAATGTATTACTTGATTTGGTCTTTCCGGTAATTAGATTTGACCGATTTCAGTTTCAAATATTATTTTCCTATATTTTAGATTTTATATGATTTTCTAGAATTTTCCTGAATTTAATTAAATATCTTCAAAACCGGTGTCGGCCAGTGCTGCTGACCGATTCCCGGATTTTTAATTTACAAACGGTTTAGAATTTCTAAAAGTTCCTTTAGACATTATTTCTTAAAATCACATTTCTTACCTAAATACTTTTCTGAAGATTTTATGATTTTATGAAAATTCCACCGGAGTCGGTAGCTAATTGATTCCGGGATTTTTAGTTTTAAAACTATAAAGTATTTCTTAAAACGGATTTCACTATAATTCTTAGTATAATATTCTTGATTTTTGATAATTATTACGAGTCGTTCCGAGACACTTGAAATTCGAACGATTTCGGTATTTTCCGAAATGTTTTCCGCATCCCCGACTTAAACCCGGAAATCAGTATTTTCAACAGTTTCATTTTGAGTCCAAGAGAAAATATCTTCTCCTTTATAATTCCTTTTCCTTTTTCCTTTTCCTTTATATCTCTTCCTTCCTCCACAAGCCACAAGATTTCCAATTTTCCAAAATTCTAATCTTTTCCAAAATTCCAACTTTTTCCTCTCCACACACTTCCACCAACTCCCTCATTAATGCCCCTCCTTCTCTCTCTCTTCCATGGCCGGCCAAGTGGCCAAAAGAGGGACACTCATCCCCTCCTCCCATTTGCAAAAAGCCCCCTCTCATCTACATTAATTACACCTCCTTCACAAAATCTAAATCCTATATAAATCTTTCCTTTCATTTTTCTCTCTTTTTCTCCACTTCAACAAAGAATTTCCTTCACACCAAAATCCTCCTCCATCTCAACTCAACCACCAACTCCAAAACACCAATGCTATCATCTTCACCACAACCTCAACCCCTGGCTTTTGGATTTGGGCCGTATCCTTCTTCGTCTTGGTGATATTGTCGACTTCGATCTCTTCGAACGCGTAAAGCTTTAAGTAACCGATCTATGTGAGTATTTCTACTCACCAAGACTTGGCTAATTCCTAGCATATTGGTGTTTACATATCTTGTACATTTGTATCTTCAAAATCATGTTATTTGATCATCAAACAAAACCATCACAAATCTGTTCTGTGTGCTGTTTCCAGTCGATTAGTCGACTTGACCTAAGGACTAGTCGACTTGAAACCCTTAGTTGAAACGTAACCTTTTCTAGAATACAGTTTTAGTCGACTTAGGTTATTTATTAGTCGACTGGAAACCTCTATTAGTCGACTACTCCCTTGACCCTAGTCGACTAACCTTTCCTGAATCCGAAACCCAACTCTCTGTTACTCAGTATTAGTCGACTTAACGTATCTGTTAGTCCACTTGAGATCATTGTTAGTCGACTACTCTTTCCATCCTAGTCGACTAACTTTTCCTGAAACCATAACCCAACTCTCTGGAACCCAGTTTTAGTCGACTATACCAGACTGTTAGTCGACTAACCCCTTTATTAGTCGACTACTCTTTCCACCTAGTCGACTAACTTTGGCTGTCTGTTATAGTTGATTTCTTTCTTGAATATGAAACATATCCTTGAGTCTTATATCATATATTGGTATTGCTTGACTTGTCTATTGACAAACATCATCTTCCCTTCTCTCTTTCTCTCTCCTCTTCACTCTACATATTTATATCATATGGCGCATCCCGAATTCCGTGGATTTCGGACCTTTCGGCGTTTCTGGTGATTTAGGCGAGTGTTCTCGCTCGCTACCCTCTTGCTCCCTATTTCATTGATTATGCAAATATTCTCGTTCTAGTCTCCATGTATTTTATTTCATGCTCTATATCTTTTACTGTTTTATACTATGCGTGGCCGACCCTTCGTGGTCGTTGTACTTTGGGTCACTTTTATGTTACCTTGCCATACCATTACCTCAGACTAGTCAGTTGCATGCTTTTATTTAACACATGTATATCACCTGGCATCTAGTGTGTTATCACCTGACCACCATGCATGCTATTATTTGGCAAGACCCTCTTGTTATGTCATGATTTACCCAGACTATTATCAATCTCTTGTCAAGTATGGTTGCTTGTTAAATATCATCACCTTATCATGCTATCTCTTGACACCAAGCATGATGCACCTGATTCTGATATAATTATCACGATAACGGGAATGTAGTATCTGAGCTCCTGTTATGATTCCAGTTATGATTCTTGTTATGTATTCCAGTTATGATCCTGCTCATTCCCGAAATCTGGTAATTATGTAATAAACCATAAAAAGGACAACTTGTATGGGGAATGGGAGGAAGTGATGGATGCCGGAATGATACCTTGCTTATAGTAATGGAATAAAATATTGGCGGTAGTGTTAGTGGGACTCAGGGCCCACAGGAGATGCGTGTTAGGGGGACTTAGGGCCCTCAAGCTGGTCCCAGGTGTATGGGAACTACTATAAGAAGTGATATCAGTTCTCCATCTACTTCCAATAACAACCTTGTTTTACTCGGATATGGATCTATGTGCGTTGGGACGCTAGTTCACATAGCTAGATATCAGGGTAAGACGAGTAATAATAAAGTGTCATAATAACCGGCTCTTTAAGTTGTAAGTGGAGGTATGTGGAATGGGACGCATACTAAAGCCTGCAACTTAAACGGCTATGAATCTGTGATGTGCCTTACCATAATTACTTGTTCCGGACTTTATATCGGATTTCCTGTTTTATGAGTATTATGTTATGACCACCTTGTAACTCAGGTTGTATGTGCTTAGATTACGATGATATGAGATAAAGGTATATAGATGAGGGTTTCCTTGTTTGGATTATTCCTTCGATGTACTAGTCTCATAGAACCGTGATCTAAAACCATACAATCAGATTTACTCGTCCTTGGTTTTATTCGAATTTCCTGTTTTATGATTATTATGCCACACCTGTTCATACTCTAACCTATCTGTCCCCTGAGTATTTCTTACTTGATATCATTTGTTATATGCATGACATGTACTCACCCTTGCTCGCCACTTGGTTTTGCTTCACCACTCGCCTGGGGAGTATCATTTGACTCCCCTGGATCCTCATGTCCAGGTCATGGAGCTTGGAGCGTGTAGATTCTCCCCCTTGCGGATCAGAGTAGCGCAGCGGTAGCGTGGATCCCCAGCCGATCATCCAGAGCTCCATCCTTCCAGGCCCCCTTGTGAGTCTCTCGAGTTTTTCTTCATAAACTCGTGAGTGCCTTTCATACTGTTCATACATGTATATTTCCTTGTATTCTCGCATTTGCGCATATTAGTGATGTGATATTCATGTAATATTGGATCACTTCTGGTGATAACTCTGTGATTGTATTCATGTGTTGGAATGTATAATGCACCATTGCTTCCGTACTCTGATTCTTGTCTGTACTGATGCTTAGCGTATATACGGGAGGGTAGTTCTGACCTACGTATATACGTTGCAGTGACGTCCCCGTATCCGTGGAATCGGGGCGTTACAGGATGGTATCAGAGCCTAGGCTCTAACTTCCTCAGTACGTCCAGAGGGCAAATTAATGGTAATGAAATTTGCAACTGGAATACTTGAGTCTTGGTTATACATTCCAACTACAAGTGCAGAGTTATCTATTTCTTGGCCATCCTTCCTTTGATTCCTAATCCTTCCTATCCTTTCCCTGTTTTGGTTTTATGAAGCCCTTATACCAACATTAAGATATGATAGACTAGGAAGGTAGTGGCTGGTTCTGCATGAAGCTATTATGTGATCTCTTCGGCGAATTCTATGAAGCTTGGTATTCTCCAGATTAATCCTGATCTGGCTATCTTTCAGAAGTCAGCAGTCGGAATTCTCTACGGATATTCTTTCAGAGTGATTGGTGCCTGGTATTCGGGATTCTTAATTATCGGTCTTCTTTATTATTATGCTCAGGACTATCAGGATTTCCTTTATCTTCAGTATTCTGGCTTATTCTCGGAAGATTATCAAGTATGCAGATTTATACAGCCGGAAGTGCGGAGGATGATTATTATTCATTCGACCTGAGAGCCCTACCTATAGTGCTTCATATCTTAATTGGTATAAATTCCACCCTTGACCTCTTTGTGTTCATTTTACCCCTTATCGAAATTGCGAGGACGCAATTTTTTGTAAGGTGGATGGAATGTAACACCCCGCTCCCGGAATACGTACTTAGTTGCGTATTCAGATTTTTGATCGTATTTTTCGATTTACCTTCTGTACTTATTTTGTATTATGAATTGTTTATATGATTGTTTTGTCTTAAATTTGGATTCGTGGACTCGGAGTCAGCCCTAGTCTGAACCGAAGACCCGATCCTAATGTATTACTTGATTTGGTCTTTCCGATAATTAGATTTGACCGATTTCAGTTTCAAATATTATTTTCCTATATTTTAGATTTTATATGATTTTCTGGAATTTTCCTGAATTTAATTAAATATCTTCAAAACCGGTGTCGGCCAGTGCTGCTGACCGATTCCCAGATTTTTAGTTTACAAACGGTTTAGAATTTCTAAAAGTTCCTTTAGACATTATTTCTTAAAATCACATTTTTTACCTAAATACTTTTTCTGAAGATTTTATGATTTTATGAAAATTCCACCGGAGTCGGTAGCTAATTGATTCCGGGATTTTTAGTTTTAAAACTATAAAGTATTTCTTAAAACGGATTTCACTATAATTCTTAGTATAATATTCTTGATTTTTGATAATTATTACGAGTCGTTCCGAGACACTTGAATTTCGGACGATTTCGGTATTTTCCGAAATGTTTTCCGCATCCCCGACTTAAACCCGGAAATCAGTATTTTCAACAGTTTCATTTTGAGTCCAAGAGAAAATATCTTCTCCTTTATAATTCCTTTTCCTTTTTCCTTTTCCTTTATATCTCTTCCTTCCTCCACAAGCCACAAGATTTCCAATTTTCCAAAATTCTAATCTTTTCCAAAATTCCAACTTTTTCCTCTCCACACACTTCCACCAACTCCCTCATTAATGCCCTCCTTCTCTCTCTCTTCCATGGCCGGCCAAGTGGCCAAAAGAGGGACACTCATCCCCTCCTCCCATTTGCAAAAAGCCCCCTCTCATCTACATTAATTACACCTCCTTCACAAAATCTAAATCCTATATAAATCTTTCCTTTTCATTTTTCTCTCTTTTTCTCCACTTCAACAAAAGAATTTCCTTCACACCAAAATCCTCCTCCATCTCAACTCAACCACCAACTCCAAAACACCAAGGCTATCATCTTCACCACAACCTCAACCCCTGGCTTTTGGATTTGGGCCGTATCCTTCTTCGTCTTGGTGATATTGTCGACTTCGATCTCTTCGAACGCGTAAAGCTTCAAGTAACCGATCTATGTGAGTATTTATACTCACCAAGACTTGGCTAATTCCTAGCATATTGGTGTTTACATATCTTGTACATTTGTATCTTCAAAATCATGTTATTTGATCATCAAACAAAACCATCACAAATCTGTTCTGTGTGCTGTTTCCAGTCGATTAGTCGACTTGACCTAAAGACTAGTCGACTTGAAACCCTTAGTTGAAACGTAACCTTTTCTAGAACACAGTTTTAGTCGACTTAGGTTATTTATTAGTCGACTGGAAACCTCTATTAGTCGACTACTCCCTTGACCCTAGTCGACTAACCTTTCCTGAATCCGAAACCCAACTCTCTGTTACTCAGTATTAGTCGACTTAACGTATCTGTTAGTCGACTTGAGATCATTGTTAGTCGACTACTCTTTCCATCCTAGTCGACTAACTTTTCCTGAAACCATAACCCAACTCTCTGGAACCCAGTTTTAGTCGACTATACCAGACTGTTAGTCGACTAACCCCTTTATTAGTCGACTACTCTTTCCACCTAGTCGACTAACTTTGGCTGTCTGTTATAGTTGATTTCTTTCTTGAATATGAACCATATCCTTGAGTCTTATATCATATATTGGTATTGCTTGACTTTTCTATTGACAAACATCATCTTCCCTTCTCTCTTTCTCTCTCCTCTTCACTCTACATATTTATATCATATGGCGCATCCCGAATTCCATGGATTTCGGACCTTTTGGCATTTCTGGTGATTCAGGCGAGTGTTCTCGCTCGCTACCCTCTTGCTCCCTATTTCATTGATTATGCAAATATTCTCGTTCTAGTCTCCATGTATTTTATTTCATGTTCTATATCTTTTACTGTTTTATACTATGCGTGGCTGACCCTTCGTGGTCGTTGTACTTTGGGTCACTTTTATGTTACCTTGCCATACCATTACCTCAGACTAGTCAGTTGCATGCTTTTATTTAACACATGTATATCACCTGGCATCTAGTGTGTTATCACCTGACCACCATGCATGCTATTATTTGGCAAGACCCTCTTGTTATGTCATGATTTACCCAGACTATTATCAATCTCTTGTCAAGTATGGTTGCTTGTTAAATATCATCACCTTATCATGCTATCTCTTGACACCAAGCATGATGCACCTGATTCTGATATAATTATCACGATAACGGGAATGTAGTATCTGAGCTCCTGTTATGATTCCAGTTATGATTCTTGTTATGTATTCCAGTTATGATCCTGCTCATTCCCGAAATCTGGTAATTATGTTAATAAACCATAAAAGGACAACTTGTATGGGAATGGGAGGAAGTGATGGATGCCGGAATGATACCTTGCTTATAGTAATGGAATAAAATATTGGCGGTAGTGTTAGTGGGACTCAGGGCCCACAGGAGATGCGTGTTAGGGGGACTTAGGGCCCTCAAGCTGGTCCCAGGTGTATGGGAACTACTATAAGAAGTCATATCAGTTCTCCATCTACTTCCAATAACAACCTTGTTTTACTCGGATATGGATCTATGTGCGTTGGGACGCTAGTTCACATAGCTAGATATCAGGGTAAGACGAGTAATAATAAAGTGTCATAATAACCGGCTCTTTAAGTTGTAAGTGGAGGTATGTGGAATGGGACGCATACTAAAGCCTGCAACTTAAACGGCTATGAATCTGTGATGTGCCTTACCATAATTACTTGTTCCGGACTTTATATCGGATTTCCTGTTTTATGAGTATTATGTTATGACCACCTTGTAACTCAGGTTGTATGTGCTTAGATTACGATGATATGAGATAAAGGTATATAGATGAGGGTTTCCTTGTTTGGATTATTCCTTCGATGTACTAGTCTCATAGAACCGTGATCTAAAACCATACAATCAGATTTACTCGTCCTTGGTTTTATTCGAATTTCCTGTTTTATGATTATTATGCCACACCTGTTCATATCTGCTCTAACCTATCTGTCCCCTGAGTATTTCTTACTTGATATCATTTGTTATATGCATGACATGTACTCACCCTTGCTCGCCACTTGGTTTTGCTTCACCACTCGCCTGGGGAGTATCATTTGACTCCCCTGGATCCTCATGTCCAGGTCATGGAGCTTGGAGCGTGTAGATTCTCCCCCTTGCGGATCAGAGTAGCGCAGCGGTAGCGTGGATCCCAGCCGATCATCCAGAGCTCCATCCTTCCAGGCCCCCTTGTGAGTCTCTCGAGTTTTTCTTCATAAACTCGTGAGTGCCTTTCATACTGTTCATACATGTATATTTCCTTATATTCTCGCATTTGCGCATATTAGTGATGTGATATTCATGTAATATTGGATCACTTCTGGTGATAACTCTGTGATTGTATTCATGTGTTGGAATGTATAATGCACCATTGCTTCCGTACTCTGATTCTTGTCTGTACTGATGCTTAGCGTATATACGGGAGGGTAGTTCTGACCTACGTATATACGTTGCAGTGACGTCCCCGTATCCGTGGAATCGGGGCGTTACAATTTCAATGCATATTGCAAATAAAAATATGATTTTTAATGTTCTTCTCTCTATTCTTTGCAGGTCCACATCTGAAATAAGAAAAGGCCCAAAATCTCTTTAATTAGTAATAAATAAAGGGAATTAATTCAAAGCCCAAAAGAGAGCCCAAGTTAGAACCCAGGATCTGGAGAATTCTACGCACAAGCTCACACTTTCAGAAGGTCCACGTGGATAACAAACTCATAACAAACTCACAACAGAAAGTTGTTGGCCAACGGCCTTGAAACGGCCGCAAGTTGCCGTAGATCTACGGCAGATCTGGGGCCGTTGAGCCCCAGATTTCTGCCACCTGTCCAGGTTCCAGATACTTCTCTCTGAGGCCTATAAATACAGGACCAGGGCCTTCGTAGAAAGTGGAGGAGGAGAGAGGAGAGATTAGAGATTAGATGCTTGTATTTTGTAGGATTTCTCTCTAGGATTTTTGTAGTGCTCTAGATCTTCTTCCTCCCTAGAAATTCTGTAAAGAGAGAGTTTGTAAGAGAGAGAAAGCTTGTGTATACCAAGGTGTGACAACTTGTGAAGCAAGGATTGATCCATTCTCTTCTCTCTTCTCTTGCATTTTCTAGTATTACTTGCTTTCTTTAATTCTAGCTTTACTTTACTTGCACTTTAATTCATGCTTTGCTTTTCTTTTCTTATGGCTAGTAGCTAACTTTTCTAACATGAACTAGCTAACCACTAACCTTGCTAACTACTAACTCATGGGTGATTGCTATCTTTAATCTTGCAAGTTGTATGGTCTTCTCTTCTCCGATGGGTTACTTTCATTGCTTGGCAAGTTCTTGCTGTAATTTCATATGATTCATGTGTGCCTCATTTAGAGCCTTGTCTTTTGAACAAGTGCCTCGATGGAACATGGAGATGGATCACCAAACATATGCTATTTGTTGTACAACTTCTTTACTTCAATTAATGAATGTTGTATCTTCTTCCTCAGCATCCTTTGAGTGTCGCTCTTTTGATTCCATTATTGAAAGTCTATCTGTAGGCCAATGACATCTATGAGTCTACAAGACAAGTCCAAGAGTGATCACCCGTCATTCAAGTGGGAAAGTAATTAGACCAAACGCAAGACAAATTTTTGCCGATGAATCAACATGAGGCACGCATTCACCATCACGGAGTTTAGTAAGTTTTTAGCAAGGTAGTAAGGTTAGCTAGTCATGGTTTTCTCCATCTTCAAATCTTTTACAAGTTTTCATTCTTTTAGTTTTTCAAAGCCAATCTTGTTTTCATATTCTTTTCATTTTATTTCCATCATGCACAAATCCACCGATTCTTTCACTTCTTTTTCCAATTTGTTTTCATTCTTTTAAAGCAAAGAAGAATCTTCGTTTTCTATCTTCACATTAAACCGTAAAGCTTCCATCGCGAGCTCTCCCTGAGGAATCGACTCGTATAGCCCTATGCTACACGGAGATTAGGAAAGGGTACATTAAACATTTTAAATACATTGTGGAGTGATCAAAGCACTTAAGTTGACTCTAAACCTTCTCTCTTTTACATAATATCTATGCATATACTTCACACTATCTTTTCCCCAATCAAATTTTTGGCGCCGTTGCCGGGGAGAGCAACGGTTTTTGATTTAAAAGTGAAGAACTAAACGAACTTTCTTCTCTGTTGCAGGTTACAGGTGAAGAAACAGGAAAATTTGCATTGCAGTGTCATATAAGTGGCTCTGGGCCTCTGCTCTTGAAAGCAGAGACCAGTAGCTCTCTGAATTGCCGCGATTCCACGGCCAAAGCCGCGGATCTGCGGCAAGGAAGAGTGGACTTCTGACCAAATTTCTGCAGGGTTGCTTGCTCTGTAAAATACATCTGCTGCAATACTTAAATTCTTGTATGCTTCACCATACTCCTGTTAATAATAATCAACAGTAAAAAGTGGTTGAAACGTTAAAAATTGATTAGACATTTGTATTTCTAGGCACGTGTCTTTTCAATTCTTTTACTTTACTGTTGAAGAGTGCTGGAGCAAGGTACGTTTTGCATTGCATGTAGACTAGGAATCATCTCTTGCTAGATTTTCATACTTTGAGTAAATCCTACTTATATATCTTGTACACTTGCACAATCCAATTTTAAGGGCAATAACCCATAAATAAGATAAGGTAGGGGATTTCATTACCCTTTCCTTAGCCCAAAAACCATCATCCCAGCACTCACTAACCGAAGCCTAATTTAAAAAAAAAATAGACGTTTGCCCTAGGGACATCTCGGACTCACTTAGGAGATTATCCTAAGGGGAAAAAGTGTTGGAATTTGACTTTTGCAAAATCAGTGTCTAGGAAAGGGATTGAGGGCCGAAAGCCCGAAGGTTGGTGGTTATTTAATTAAGGAACGTCCTTGACGGAAAACCTCCCAACAACCTTGCCCTTACCTGGCTGATTAGCTTGTGGTCAAAGTCTACACTAAACCTCCCGTGGACGGCCTAATCAGTTAGGAGTTGTCTAGGTCATAGGTCTACCCTAACTTAGGTTAGAATTTTTTTTTCTTTTTTTTTGTTTGTTTATTTGTTTGTTTCTTTTTGTTTGTATTTCATTATGTGATATGGCTTATAATAACAATTTTTCCAACTTCAATAATAATCCATATTACACACCTACTTCATTTTCGGATATTACCAATCCGGCATATCATAACTTTGACCAACCTAGTGTGCCGGATTGGACTTATCCGAATCAATATGACCCATACCCCCCATCTAATAACTATAATTTCCATAATAATTTCAACTCTTCACCGAGTCAGTGGGGATTCACTTACCCCGAGTATAATTTTCAACCACCTTGTCCTCCTTCTCCACCCAGTCTACAATATTTTCAAGATACATACTCAATTCCACCAATCCAAAATAAAGCACCATCAATTTTGGAAATGAGTATGCGTGAGTCCAAACACAAATCCCAAAATCTGATGGACTCATAATTTCACTATCACTTTCAAGACAACACTTCATCTTTTCATCAAAACAATGAATTCATCAATTATGGAAAGATGCTTGAAGCCATGACTCATGCTCAAAATGCTAGAAATCGTGACATAGATATGATGGTCGAATCTCTACGTTCTCACCGTTTGACCAGATCTGGTGTCACTAGCCACTCTGTTAAAGCCGATGAGTCATGTAGTTTTGGAAATCAAGATTCTATTTCAGCACGTTCATCTGAACTTGTCCAAACTTCAAATCCCATTGACATTTTGGCAAGTTTTTCTTTTCCTGAAATAGAACTTGAAAATGAATATGATCTTGAACCCCAACTTAGTGATTCAATTCTTCTTCCTGATTCAATAATGACTCCGATATCTTTACCTGACTTCAATCTTTTCCCGGAGTCGACATTGGATCCTGCCCAAATTCATAATGAAGTTGAATCACCCATCTTTGAGGATCATATTGAACTTGACCAATTATACACTTCTGAATATACTATTGACAAATTGGCAAGTTTTCCATTTTTTGATATTAAACTCAATGAGATATGTGACCTAGATTCTCACAATCTCTTTACTTCTGAAGACCTATTCGCTGACAAGATCATGTCAACTCGGGGTCAGTTAACTGATTTTACACTTCCGGATGTTGACCTTAGTTTTGAAGAATTGTATGGCGATGAGCTAGAATTCCTTAATATTGGAAGTAAAGAGATATCACCCATATTAGGTCACATTCTATTGTTGGAAAATACATGTGGACTGGAGTTTAAACTTCTTAACTTGGACCCAATTCCTGAACTCATTTCGACTCCTGAATCTTTACTTGACTTAAGTCATCTTCCTGAGTCGGTATTAGTTCCTGTTCTTCCTGAGTCCAAGTCAACTGTTCTATCATTTCATACACTATTCTGGGATAAGGTGGTTGATAAATTTGACTCCGAAATTAATTATGGAAAATGAAAATTAGATGGGTCAAATACTTAATAAAGATCCTTCATGGATTTATCTTTTTAGTGGTTGTATTCATGATATTTCTGGTGGGTTCCCCCAAACCCAAAGTAAAGTTGATTGGGCCATGTTTCGTGGACCAATCAGACCGCCACCGGAACCACCACCTTGAGGTAATTTTTTCCTTCCCTCTCTATTTGTTTCATGCATACATATATCACGATGCATTGAGGACCATGCATGAGATAAGTGTGGGGGAGGGTTTACTAACTTAGAGTTTTTAGATTTTCTTTCTTTTACACTTCTTTTATG
Organism: Agave tequilana; assembly: GCA_038442645.1. Classification (NCBI taxonomy): domain Eukaryota; kingdom Viridiplantae; phylum Streptophyta; class Magnoliopsida; order Asparagales; family Asparagaceae; genus Agave; species Agave tequilana. Next base: position 147,852 of record JAVJIF010004673.1, on the reverse strand, counting down.
ATCTTCCCTTTTGTATAGGAATTTTCTCTTTCTTTAAAAACTTTTTGAAATAAGAGACAAAGTTTGATCTATTTTTAAGAAAATTAAGATGATCTTAGAAATTAAGAAAGCCTTAATTATGACATCTTAAACCTAGTTGAGATAATGGATATTGTTTAAAATTATAGGCTAAGTAAGAAAAATTGGGGAGATATTTTTATCTTGAATTTTTTGCATTAGATGGTATGCACTTCACACTTACACATTTTTGGGATGGAAACAAAGACCAAAAAGGCCATAAGAATATAAAAAAAAAGAAAAAAAAGAAAAATATGTAAATAAAACATCACTTATTAAGCTGGATAATTGTGCCTCAAGAAACATGGTTATTCACGCCTAACGGTGATTAAAAGAATAATCCCCCTTAGTTTTGTGGCCTTTTTCACTCGAGTCCTTAAACCTGAGGGATGTTTTCTCATCTGGTGCCCTAAGACCTACTGGTTTGGGAGTCATCGGTTATAGGCTCGCTACATGGGTGAACTAGAAAGCCTAAACTAAGGGAAGAAGAAAAATAATAAAAAAAGAAATATAAATATAAATAAATAAATGGCTTGATGGTTAGAGTTGAAATCCCAGAAATCTTCACTATCACAATGTGCATACTATCTAGGTTTTATGAAAGATAAAGTATTCAATCCAATTTGAATTCTTACCTTAATTGAAGATAAGATCCTGCATGGAGACTAAGTTTAAGGGAGAATAATTATAGGTGGACTTATGACCTTAGATCACTTATATTTTTGCAAAAATAGTTTGAAAACATGTCTCTCTTTCAAAATGAATTTTCAAAACACTAACATTTGTTTTCTTTCTTTATGGATTTTGTGGGTGTAATCCGCTGAAAACCCTCAGGAGACAACACTCCTCCTCTAGGGTAACCTAGAGGTTTAACGGCTTGTTGCACACGCTCAGTGCAATCGCGTCACCTGCGAAAGTGGTGTAATAAAATTGGTAGTATAGTTTTTCTTTTCTTTGTTTTGCTCGGGACGAGCAAAAGAATAAGTGTGGGGGTGTGATTGATATACAATTTTGCATATTTTACCACATCATTTCCATGCATATTGCAAATAAAAATATGATTTTTAATGTTCTTCTCTCTATTTTTTGCAGGTCCACATCTGAAATAAGAAAAGGCCCAAAATCTCTTTAATTAGTAATAATTAAAGGGAATTAATTCAAAGCTCAAAAGAGAGCCCAAGTTAGAACCCAGGATCTGGAGAATTCTACGCACCAGCTCACACTTCAGAAGGTCCACGTGGATAACAAACTCATAACAAACTCACAACAGAAAGTTGTTGGCCAACGGCCTTGAAACGGCCGCAAGTTGCCGCAGATCTGCGGCAGATCTGGGGCCGTTGAGCCCCAGATTTCTGCCACCTATCCAGGTTCCAGATACTTCTCTCTGAGGCCTATAAATACAGGACAAGGGCCTTCGTAAAAAGTGGAGGAGGAGAGAGGAGAGATTAGAGATTAGATGCTTGTATTTTGTAGGATTTCTCTCTAGGATTTTTGTAGTGCTCTAGATCTTCTTCCTCCCTAGAAATTCTGTAAAGAGAGAGTTTGTAAGAAAGAGAAAGCTTGTGTATACCAAGGTGTGACAACTTGTGAAGCAAGGATTGATCCATTCTCTTCCCTCTTCTCTTGCATTTTCTAGTATTACTTGCTTTCTATATTCTAGCTTTACTTTACTTGCACTTTAATTCATGCTTTGCTTTTCTTTTCTTATGGCTAGTAGCTAACTTTTCTAACATGAACTAGCTAACCACTAACCTTGCTAACTACTAACTCATGGGTGATTGCTATCTTTAATCTTGCAAGTTGTATGGTCTTCTCTTCTCCGATGGGTTACTTTCATTGCTTGGCAAGTTCTTGTTGTAATTCCATATGATTCATGTGTGCCTCATTTAGAGCCTTGTCTTTAGAACAAGTGCCTTGATGGAACATGGAGATGGATCACCAAACATATGCTATTTGTTGTACACCTTCTTTACTTCAATTAATGAATGTTGTATCTTCTTCCTTAGTATCCTTTGTGTGTCGCTCTTTTGATTCCATTATTGAAAGTCTATCTTGTAGGCCAATGACATCTATGAGTCTGCAAGACAAGTCCAAGAGTGATCACCCGTCATTCAAGTGGGAAAGTAATTAGACCAACACGCAAGACAAATCTTTGCCGATGAATCAACATGAGGCACGCATTCACCATCACGGAGTTTAGTAAGTTTTTAGCAAGGTAGTAAGGTTAGCTAGTCATGGTTTTCTCCATCTTCAAATCTTTTACAAGTTTTCATTCTTTTAGTTTTTCAAAGCCAATCTTGTTTTCATATTCTTTTCATTTTATTTCCATCATTCACAAATCCACCGATTCTTTCACTTCTTTTTCCAATTTGTTTTCATTCTTTTAAAGCAAAGAAGAATCTTCGTTTTCTATCTTCACATTAAACCGTAAAGCTTCCATCGCGAGGTCTCCCTGAGGAATCGACTCGTATAGCCCTATGCTACACGGAGATTTGAAAAGGGTACATTAAACATTTTAAATACATTGTGGAGTGATCAAAGCACTTAAGGTTGACTCTAAACCTTCTCTCTTTTACATAATATCTGTGCATATACTTCACACTATCTTTTCCCCAATCACATTTTTGGCGCCGTTGCCGGGGAGAGCAACGGTTTTTGATTTAAAAGTGAAGAACTAAACGAACTTTCTTCTCTGTTGCAAGTTACAGGTGAAGAAACAGGAAAATTTGCATTGCAGTGTCATATAAGTGGCTCTGGGCCTCTGCTCTTGAAAGCAGAGACCAGTAGCTCTCTGAATTGCCGCGATTCCACGGCCAAAGCCGCGGATCTGCGGCAAGGAAGAGTGGACTTCTGACCAAATTTCTGCAGGGTTGCTTGCTCTGTAAAATACATCTGCTGCAATACTTAAATTCTTGTATGCTTCACCATACTCCTGTTAATAATAATCAACAGTAAAAAGTGGTTGAAACGTTAAAAATTGATTAGACATTTGCATTTCTAGGCACGTGTCTTTTCAATTCTTTTACTTTACTGTTGAAGAGTGCTGGAGCAAGGTACATTTTGCATTGCATGTAGACTAGGAATCATCTCTTGCTAGATTTTCATACTTTGAGTAAATCCTAGTTATATATCTTGTACACTTGCACAATCCAATTTTAAGGGCAATAACCCATAAATAAGATAAGGTAGGGGATTTCATTACCCTTTCCTTAGCCCAAAAACCATCATCCCAGCACTCACTAACCGAAGCCTAATTTAAAAAAAAAAATAGACATTTTCCCTAGGGACATCTCGGACTCACTTAGGAGATTATCCTAAGGGGAAAAGTGTTGGAATTTGACTCTTACAAAATCAGTGTCTAGGAAAGGGATTGAGGGCCGAAAGCCCGAAGGTTGGTGGTTACTTAATTAAGGAACGTCTTTGACGGAAAACCTCCCAACAACCTTGCCCTTACCTGGCTAATTAGCTTGTGGTCAAAGTCTACACTAAACCTCCCGTGGACGGTCTAATCAGTTAGGAGTTGTCTAGGTCATAGGTCTACCCTAACTTAGGTTAGAATTTTTTTTCTTTTTTTTTTTTTGTTTATTTGTTTGTTTCTTTTTGTTTGTATTTCATTGTGTGATATGGCTTATAATAACAATTTTTCCAACTTCAATAATAATCCATATTACACACCTACTTCATTTTCGGATATTACCAATCCGGCATATCATAACTTTGACCAACCTAGTGTGCCGGATTGGTCTTATCCGAATCAATATGACCCATACCCCCCATCTAATAACTATAATTTCCATAATAATTTCAACTCTTCGCCGAGTCAGTGGGGATTCACTTACCCCGAGTATAATTTCCAACCACCTTGTCCTCCTTCTCCACCCAGTCCACAATATTTTCAAGATACATACTCAATTCCACCAATCCAAAATAAAGCACCATCAATTTGAAAATGAGTATGCGTGAGTCCAAACACAAATCCCAAAATCTGATGGACTCACAATTTCACTATCACTTCCAAGACAACACTTCATCTTTTCATCAAAACAATGAATTCATCAATTATGGAAAGATGCTTGAAGCCATGACTCATGCTCAAAATGCTAAAAATCGTGACATAGATATGATGGTCGAATCTCTACGTTCTCACCGTTTGACCAGATCTGGTGTCACTAGCCACTCTGTTAAAGCCGATGAGTCATGTAGTTTTGGAAATCAAGATTCTATTTCAGCACGTTCATCTGAACTTGTCCAAACTTCAAATCCCATTGACATTTTGGCAAGTTTTTCTTTTCCTGAAATAGAACTTGAAAATGAATATGATCTTGAACCCCAACTTAGTGATTCAATTCTTCTTCCTGATTCAATAATGACTCCGGTATCTTTACCTGACTTCAATCTTTTCCCGGAGTCGACATTGGATCCTGCCCAAATTCATAATGAAGTTGAATCACCCATCTTTGAGGATCATATTGAACTTGACCAATTATACACTTCTGAAGATACTATTGACAAATTGGCAAGTTTTCCATTTTTTGATATTGAACTCAATGAGATATGTGACCTAGATTCTCATAATCTCTTTACTTCTGAAGACCTATTCGCTGACAAGATCATGTCAACTCGGGGTCAGTTAACTGATTTTACACTTCCAGATGTTGACCTTAGTTTTGAAGAATTGTATGGCGATGAGCTAGAATTCCTTAATATTGGAAGTAAAGAGATATCACCATATTAGGTCACATTCCATTGTTGGACAATACATGTGAACTGGAGTTTCAACTTCTTAACTTGGACCCAATTCCTGAACTCATTTCGACTCCTGAATCTTTACTTGACTTAAGTCATCTTCCTGAGTCGGTATTAGTTCCTGTTCTTCCTGAGTCCATGTCAACTGTTCTATCATTTCATACACTATTCTGGGATAAGGTGGTTGATAAATTTGACTCCGAAATTAATTATGGAAAATGGAAATTAGATGGGGTCAAATACTTAATAAAGATCCTTCATGGATTTATCTTTTTAGTGGGTTGTATTCATGATATTTCTGGTGGGTCCCCCAAACCCAAAGTAAAGTTGATTGGGCCATGTTTCGTGGACCAATCAGACCGCCACCGGAACCACCACCTTGAGGTAATTTTTCCTTCCCTCTCTATTTGTTTCATGCATACATATATCACGATGCATTGAGGACCATGCATGAGATAAGTGTGGGGGAGGGTTTACTAACTTAGAGTTTTTAGATTTTCTTTCTTTTACACTTCTTTTATGATCTTCCCTTTTGTATAGGAATTTTCTCTTTCTTTAAAAACTTTTTGAAATAAGAGACAAAGTTTTGATCTATTTTTTAAGAAAATTAAGATGATCTTAGAAATTAAGAAAGCCTTAATTATGACATCTTAAACCTAGTTGAGATAATGGATATTGTTTAAAATTATAGGCTAAGTAAGAAAAATTGGGGAGATATTTTTATCTTGAATTTTTTGCCTTAGATAGTATGCACTTCACACTTACACATTTTGGGATGGAAACAAAGACCAAAAAGGCCATAAGAATATAAAAAAAAAGGAAAAAAAGAAAAATATATAAATAAAACATCACTTATTAAGCTGGATAATTGTGCCTCAAGAAGCATGGTTATTCACGCCTAACGGTGATTAAAAGAATAATCCCCCTTAGTTTTGTGGCCTTTTTCACTCGAGTCCTTAAACCTGAGGGATGTTTTCTCATCTGGTGCCCTAAGACCTACTGGTTTGGGAGTCATCGGTTATAGGCTCGCTACATGGGTGAACTAGAAAGCCTAAACTAAGAGAAGAAGAAAATAAAAAAAAAGAAATATAAATATAAATAAATAAATGGCTTGATGGTTAGAGTTGAAATCCCAGAAATCTTCACTATCACAATGTGCATACTATCTAGGTTTTATGAAAGATAAAGTATTCAATCCAATTTTGAATTCTTACCTTAATTGAAGACAAGATCCTGCATGGAGACTAAGTTTAAGGGAGAAAAATTATAGGTGGACTTATGACCTTAGATCACTTATATTTTTGCAAAAATAGTTTGAAAACATGTCTCTCTTTCAAAATGAATTTTCAAAACACTAACATTTGTTTTCTTTCTTTATGGATTTTGTGGGTGTAATCAGCTGAAAACCCTCAGGAGACAACACTCCTCCTCTAGGGTAACCTAGAGGTTTAACGGATTGTTGCACACGCTCAGTGCAATCGCGTCACCTGCGAAAGTGGTGTAATAAAATTGGTAGTATAGTTTTTCTTTTCTTTGTTTTGCTCGGGACGAGCAAAAGAATAAGTGTGGGGGTGTGATTGATATACAATTTTGCATATTTTACCACATCATTTCCATGCATATTGCAAATAAAAATAATTTTTAATGTTCTTCTCTCTATTTTTTGCAGGTCCACATCTGAAATAAGAAAAGGCCCAAAATCTCTTTAATTAGTAATAATTAAAGGGAATTAATTCAAAGCCCAAAAGAGAGCCCAAGTTAGAACCCAGGATCTGGAGAATTCTACGCACCAGCTCAGCCTTCCAGAAGGTCCACGTGGATAACAAACTCATAACAAACTCACAACAGAAAGTTGTTGGCCAACGGCCTTGGAACGCCCGCAAGTTGCCGCAGATCTGCGGCAGATCTGGGGCCGTTGAGCCCCAGATTTCTGCCACCTGTCCAGGTTCCAGATACTTCTCTCTGAGGCCTATAAATACAGGACCAGGGCCTTCGTAAAAAGTGGAGGAGGAGAGAGGAGAGAGTAGAGATTAGATGCTTGTATTTTGTAGGATTTCTCTCTAGGATTTTTGTAGTGCTCTAGATCTTCTTCCTCCCTAGAAATTCTGTAAAGAGAGAGTTTGTAAGAGAGAGAAAGCTTGTGTATACCAAGTGTGACAACTTGTGAAGCAAGGATTGATCCATTCTCTTCTCTCTTCTCTTGCATTTTCTAGTATTACTTGCTTTCTTTAATTCTAGCTTTACTTTACTTGCACTTTAATTCATGCTTTGCTTTTCTTTTCTTATAGCTAGTAGCTAACTTTTCTAACATGAACTAGCTAACCACTAACCTTGCTAACTACTAACTCATGGGTGATTGCTATCTTTAATCTTGCAAGTTGTATGGTCTTCTCTTCTCCGATGGGTTACTTTCATTGCTTGGCAAATTCTTGTTGTAATTCCATATGATTCATGTGTGCCTCATTTAGAGCCTTGTCTTTAGAACAAGTGCCTTGATGGAACATAGAGATGGATCACCAAACATATGCTATTTGTTGTACAACTTCTTTACTTCAATTAATGAATGTTGTATCTTCTTCCTTAGCATCCTTTGAGTGTCGCTCTTTTGATTCCATTATTGAAAGTCTATCTTGTAGGCCAATGACATCTATGAGTCTACAAGACAAGTCCAAGAGTGATCACCCGTCATTCAAGTGGGAAAGTAATTAGACCAACACGCAAGACAAATCTTTGCCGATGAATCAACATGAGGCACGCATTCACCATCACGGAGTTTAGTAAGTTTTTAGCAAGGTAGTAAGGTTAGCTAGTCATGGTTTTCTCCATCTTCAAATCTTTTACAAGTTTTCATTCTTTTAGTTTTTCAAAGCCAATCTTGTTTTCATATTCTTTTCGTTTTATTTCCATCATGCACAAATCCACCGATTCTTTCACTTCTTTTTCCAATTTGTTTTCATTCTTTTAAAGCAAAGAAGAATCTTCGTTTTCTATCTTCACATTAAACCGTAAAGCTTCCATCGCGAGCTCTCCCTGAGGAATCGACTCGTATAGCCCTATGCTACACGGAGATTTGGAAAGGGTACATTAAACATTCTAAATACATTGTGGAGTGATCAAAGCACTTAAGGTTGACTCTAAACCTTCTCTCTTTTACATAATATCTATGCATATACTTCACACTATCTTTTCCCAATCAACACACCATGGACTTCATGTCACCACCCATGTTTGACATTCTTAACATCCATATATGGAAGGTGAAGATGTCCTTGTACCTCAAAGCCTTAGGTTATCATGTTCATCTTGCCATCACTAATAATGATTATTGTTTATATGGTAAGAATATTGAGGCTAATGCAAAAGCCCTACATGCTTTAAAGTCAACCCTAGATGATGTTTATTTATCTAGAGTTTCTAACTTTGATTCGGCTTTTGTAGTATGGAATACCCTCACCTCCCTCGGCGAAAAGGATCTATATTATGCGGGGAGCGATTCGGACGTTGGAAGTAACACCTCCAACTTGCGCTATATGGTCCAAGGGGATAACCCCCTTGAGGTAACTACCAAATCCGAGGATGAGGACATGTCATATGATGAGCTTACCACTTTTTGTCAATTATTGCTTGAAAAATATGACATGATTAAAAAGGAAAATAAAAATTTGAATATGAATTTTGATTGCATGCATAAAGAAAATGATTCATTTAGAAGTAGCATTGCATGCTTAGAAAAGAAAAAGAAGATTTGAAAAATGAGAATATTTCCTTGATGTCTAAATTGAATGATTTGTGTGAAGGAAATATGATTTTGAAAAATGAAATTATTTTGGTGAAAAAACAAAAAGAAGTTGTTTTCAAGAAAACTCTTTTTAAAAACAAAAATTTTTGAAAAAGAAACAGAAAAAGAAAATGTTTCTGAAAAGAAAAAGACTTTTGATCATGCTTTACATGCCACCACTTCTATTGATCAAAATGAAGTAAATGTTTTGAAAAATAGGATTAATTGTTTGAGCTCAACTTTGAGCAATTGTGTATTTAATCATAAGAAATTGGAGTCCTTGTTTTCAAAGAAACAAACTCCACACATTCATGCACAACATCATCATGCATTTGCTTATGTTGCACGTCATGATCACACTCACACATATAAGCATCCTAAGGTGTACAAATGTACACATTGTGGCCGCAAAGGCCATTTAGCAAAATTTTGTTATAACAAGTTGCATCATTTTAATTTTGCTAATAATAAGAATTTTTGGGTTCCTTACAAGACTAACCCCAAAGGACCCAAGAAAATATGGGTACCAAAACCCCCATCATTTGCTTTTGATGTAGGTGAGGGCTCTCACAAAACGTGAGAGGATCGGTGCCTTGGTAGTGGATGCACTTGGATTGGATGGACACACTTTAGACGCATCGCTATCAAGGAGTTTTGGTGGGACGACCACCATATTTGGAGTTTTGAAACATAGTTCCTTAGTTGGTAACAATTCTAAACTCTTAGATTATGTACATGCCTTTTCATTTATGACATCATATAGCATGTTCATGATTTATGTATTTTTATACTTCATGTGGTATATACTAGTTTAAATGTAGTTGTTATCAAAACTTGTATTTATACATGTACAAATAGTGAGAACAAATTGATTCATATATGATTTTACTTCATGCTCATTTGTACCCACTTTATGCACATGTATAGGCTAGTTTTGATGATTCCTTCATTTATACTTGTTATACCTAGTTTATGATTTTACTTCATGTATATGTATTTTTAATTCCAATCTAATAAATATACATGTATACCCGTGAGTCTCTTGCCTTCATGCAAATACATTTGATAGACTCTTTTATGTTTGGGATATGTATGTGCATTGATAGTTTTGGATAAATCATACATATACCATGAAGATTAGTGTTTTAATAAAAAATAATTTTTCATGTTTTTGTTTTGTTAAAAATGTGACTTATGATCTTTTTGAGCTTCAATGTCTATTTTCATGAAAATGCTATTTACATGACTATTGTACACTCACCCTTTATTTATTTTGTCATGACTTTGATTCATGAACATATTTTTGAGCTTCATAGATCGAGTGTCAATTCTTGTATTTGGTATGATTCATGAAATACATATGTTTTGATTTCATGCTTTGAAGGATCTTTAACTAGTTTTTCAAAAATTATTTTAACTACTTATTGTTCTTCATTTGGTAGTGATTTTCAATACTAAAATATTTTCAAATCTATTTTTTTGAAAACCCCTACCATCTATGGGAGGTTGGATGGGAGATCATGTTCATGTATGCTTTAAAATGAAAATCATTTAAAAACTTGAACCATGATTGGGAGGCTAGATAATATGAGATATACACTTGATCTTATTGTCATTTTCAATTGGTATCATTGGATTCCTTTCAATTGGTATCTAAATTGATAATTTTTGTATATGCTCATATTTTGTTTTCTTATATATGTATGTATCAATGTCAATTGGTATACTCATTTCATACATATATATGATTTTCATGTGCTTAACTTTCAATTGGTTCACATTTTTAAAATCACAAAGTTTATGATGAAAAATAAAATTTTTTGATCATTATGTTTACTATTGGTATCAATATGTTTAAACTTTATATTTATTAAATTTCAATTGGTATCAATATGATTTACAATAATGATTATTTTCAATTTGGTATCTTAAAATTTGTTTGTTTTACTAAAGCTCTGATACCTTTAAAAATTTTGTTTAAGAAATTAAAAAAAAAACATTTTTTTGATTTGTATTTCTTATATGCAAGAAGAGCTTAACATCTCTTCTACATATAGATTCATGTTGAGTGTATTGTATATTGAGGAGCTTGACAACTCTTCTTTATGTGGTACACGCGTGTAGGGGGAGCTTCACATCTCCTCTTATGCATTACATAATATGTGTTATGTGAATTGGGGCTTGTCATCCCTTCTTCATGTAATGCATATGTGTAGGGAAGCTAACTTAGCGTCTTCCTCTTCATGAATCTATTGAAGGTTCACCTAGAGGGGGGGTGAATAGGTGAAGGCTAATCTAATGGTCACTTAATGCCAAATTATGCGGAAGCTAAAAGCAATTATGACCAAATAAAACTTTTACACTAAACACCACGTATAACACAAGAGTGTTGCCGAATTCCCCGTGAAGGGCTCTGGACAAACTCCTCTAGATTCCCCTTGAATGGGTTGAGGTGCCGCGTTGACTCTCTTGGTTGAATACAAGTGTTAGCAAACAATCACAAGCAAGTATATCGATTGAGCACACAATATATATCAAGCATGTAAAGATAAACACAATAGAAGCATGCAAGATATAAAGGAGACAAAGAGAGAGAGAGTGAGCAATCGCAAACACAAGGGATTTGTTTCGAGGTTCGAGCACCCTTGCTCTACATCCCCGCCTTCGACACACGAAGGATTTCCACTATGATCGATCCCAATGGATCACCCGGTGCCGCAACACCTACAACTCTCGGACTCCCTAGTCCGTTACACACCGCAAGCCCCATAAGCTCGCCGAGGCCGCACCACAAACAACAAGTTCGCACCCGAACTCGAAACACCGCGGACACACACGTCCGCCTCCTCAAAGTACAAGAAAGAACTCTTGGTGATCTAAACACTTGATCACCAATAAAAACTCTCACTACAGTACTCCTATAAGATGAATAGCAATGGATAGCTCAAGTGTTTGTGTGAGAAAACAAGGAAGAGAATGGTGGAGGAAAACTCAAAGAATTCACTTTAAGCACTCTTGGTAAAATCTTCCCTTTAGATAGGAAATATTTGCTCTCAAATTTGTGGAGAAAAACCTCTGAAAAGGATTGGAAAAACTAGCTCAAAAACACTCTCCAAATCTTGGTGAAAACAATGACCAAACCCCCAAATTTATAGGCTGTCAAAAACTAGCCGTTGGGGTCTTCAGACCTGCCGGTCGACCGCCCGGTCGACCGCCAATGGTCAAAAATCAGACCGTTGGAGCCTCCGGTCGACCGTCCGGTCGACCCAAAAGAACAGAGAGCACTGCTCTCAGTTCCGGTCGACCGACCGAATCGACCTGCCAACTGCCAGGACAAGGCGTGCACGCTGTGCATGTCGGTCGACCCGAGCCACCCGAGCCGGTTGACCGACTTCAGAGTTAGTCGACTATAAAGGAAGTAAGTCGACTATCTGAAGCCTGAAACTGAAAATCTGGGATTAAGACTTGGTCTTTTGGCACACATAAAAATCCCATAAATTACTTAAAAATCTACAAAAATAGTTTAACAATATACTTTGATAAACAAACATGCTTGCACAAAATCAAGGCATGTTATAAAGATTTGGACTATTTTTGTAATATGAAAATATTGGCTCATTTTGAAAACTTGTATTTTTCTAAAACTTGTTTTTCAAAACTTCTCCAAAATACAAAAACAAGATATTTTGAACTCATTAAAGCATAGTGTGTATGGATATGATCCACTACACAAATAAGATGAAATATCTATGTTTTTGACAATAAGCATAAACTTGGTTTTGGTTGAAAGATATGTATATAAGAAAATACCAAAACCAAAATGATATTTTTCCAAAATGAAAGATCTTTTGTAAAAACAAAACTATTAAGAGTGTGTGTGTAAATGTACTTGAGCAAAACACCAACTACTCTATCCTTTACATTTTATCTAAAACAAAAATCTTATAAAAACTTAATCTTATACCTAGACACAAGTCTTGATCTTGAAGTCTTCACTTGAAGCCTTCTCATCTTCTAGACTTGGTCCAAACACGATCCATAGAGCTAGACTCCTCTTGAGTACTTGATGTGATCTTGATGCTCAAGCTCTTAAATCAAACCGTGCTAGCTCCAAAACTTGACTTCAAATTCTTTGTTGAAGCTATGCACCTATTAATATCTTGATCATAAATCTGTCACTAATTAAACACAAGATCATTAGTAAACATAACTACATGAGTTGATCATCATCAAAACTAGAGTGATGGGCCTTTGGGCCAACAATCTTCCCCTTTTGATGATGACAAAACTCATGAATTTATATATGCATGGATTAAAGTAAAGCTTTAAGGAAGCTCCCCCTTAACTCATGCAAAACACATAAACAAATAGATATGCAATGAGGCACATGAATATGTATGCAAGTATGGAGATAAAATATGCAACAAGCATAAATCAAAATCTTTTTTTCCTATTTGCAATACAAAAATATGTATGCATAAACATAAATCTTTATTCAAACATGCATATAAACTCAAATACTTCTCCCCCTTTTTGTCAATCATCAACAAAGGGTTTAAGGTAAAAACAAAATCATCAAATCTTTCTCCCCCTTTTTGTCATAAGCAAAGAGATCAATAAGGGGTCAAATTAAATATATCAATAAAAGGTTATATACGATATACATTCATGAAGAGGAAGACGTTAAGTTAGCTTCCTACACATATGCATTACATGAAGAAGGGATGACAAGCCCCAATTCACATAACACATATTATGCAATGCATAAGAGGAGATGTGAAGCTCCCCTACACACGTGTACCACATAAAAAAGAGTTGTCAAGCTCCTCAATATACAATACACTCAACATGAATCTATATGTAGAAGAGATGTTAAGCTCTTCTTGCATATAGGCAATACAAATAAAAAAAAATGTTTTTTTTTTAATTTTTCTTAAACAAAATTTTTAAAGGTATCAGAGCTATTGTAAAACAAACAAATTTTAAGATACCAAATTGAAAATAATCATTATTGTAAATCATATTGATACCAATTGAAATTTAACAAATATGAAGTTGAAACATATTGATACCAATAGTAAACATAATGATCAAAAATTTTTATTTTTCATCATAAACTTTGTGCTTTTAAAAATGTGAACTAATTGTAAGTTAAGCACATGAAAATCAATATATGTATGAAATGAGTATACCAATTGAAATTGATACATACATATATAAGAAAACAAAATATGAGTATATACAAAATTATCAATTTAGATACCAATTGAAAGAATCCAATGATACCAATTGACATAACAATAAGATCAAGTGTATATCTCATATAACTACCACCCAATCATGGTTCAAGTTTTAAATGATTTTCACTTTAAAGCATACATGAACATGATCTCCCATCCATCCTCCTATAAAGGGTAGAGTTTTCAAAAATAGATTTGAAAATATTTTAGCATTGAAAATCACTACCAAATGAGGAACAATAACTAGTTAAAATAATTTTTAAAAAACTAGTTAAAGATCCTTCAAAAACATGAAATCAAAGCATATGTATTTCATGAATCATACTAAGTACATAAAAGTTCAAGCACTCATAGTCCATAAAGCTCAAAATTATCTTGAAAAGTAAAAGATGAGTGTTCAAAGGTTATGTAAATAGCATTTTCATGAAAATAGACATTGAAGCTCAAAAAGTGTGAGTATCATTTCTAAATCATAAAAATTCATTTTTTTCATAAAAACAAAGCATACTTCTAGGTATATGTATGATTTATCCAATCCTAACAATACACATACATATCCCAAACATAAAAGAGTCTATCAAATGTATTTGCATGAAGGCAAGAGACTCACGGGTATACATGTATATTTATTAGATTTGAATTAAAAATACATATACATGAAGTAAAATCATAGAATAGGCATAACAAGTGTAAATGGAAGAGTCATCAAAACTAGCCTATACATGTGCATAAAGTAGGTACAAATGAGCATGAAGTGCAAACATATATAAGTCAATTTGTTGCTCACTATTTGTACATGTATAAATCCAAATTTTGATAAAAACTACATTTAAACAAGTATTTACCACATGAAGCACAAAAACATGAACATGCTATATGATATTACAGAAGAATAAGTATGTAAATGAAAAGTAAGAGTTTAGAGATTGCTACCAACTCCAAAGCTCCAAACATGGTGGTCATCCCACCAAAACTCCTTGATAGCGGTGCATCAAAAATGTGTCCATCTAGTCCACGTGCAACCACCACCAAGGCACCAAATCTCTCACGTTATGTGAGAGCCCTCACCTGCATCAAATACAAAAGGTGAGAACTTTGGTACCCATATTTTCTTGGGTCCTTTGGGGTTAGTCTTGTAAGGAACCCAAAATCTTTATTAGCAAAATTTATAGAATTAATCTTATCATAACAAAACTTTGCTAAATGGCCTTTGCGGCCACAATGTGTACATGTGTACACCTTAGTATGCTTATGTGTATGTTTGTGATCGTGTTGTGCAACATAAGCAAATGCATGATGATGTGCATGAACATGTGGAGCTTGTTTCTTTGAAAACAAGGACTCTAATCTAGTGTGGTTAAATGCACATGAGTTCAAAGTTGAACTCAAACAATCCATTTTATGTTTCAAAATATTTATCTCATTTGTGGTGGCATGTAAAGCATGATGAGATATGGAATCATTTTTCTTTTTCTTTTTACAAACATCTTCTTTTTCTTTTTCAACAAATTTTCTTTTCAAAGAGTTATTTTCTTGCAAAACACTTTCTTTTTGTTTTTCCACCAAATCAATTTTATTTTTCAAAATAGTGTTCCCTTCACACAAATCATTTAATTTAGACATAAGGGAAACATTCTCATTATTCAAAACATCTTTTTCCTTTTCTAAGCATGCAACCTTAGTTACTAATTTATCATTAAGCATGCAATCAAAATTCTTTTTCAATTTGTTATTTTTTTTCTAAGCATGCAATGTTAGATTTAAATGAATCTTGTTCTATATGCATGCAAGCAATGTTCTTTTTCAAATTTTTATTATCTTTCTTAATCATGTCATATTTTTCAAGCAATAATTGATAAAATGTAGTAAGCTCATCATATGACATGTCCTCATCCTCGGATTCGGTAGTTACCTCAAGGGGGTTATCCCCTTGGACCATATAGCACTTGTTAGAGGTGTCGCTTCCAACATCCGAGTCACTCCCCGCATAATATTGATCATTTTCGCCAAGGGAGAGGAGGGTGTTCCAAACTACAAAAGCCAAATCAAGATTAGCAACCCTAGATAAATAATCATCATTTAAGGTAGATCTTAAAGCATGTAGGGCTTTTGTATTAGCCTCAATGTTCTTACCATTTAAACAATATGCATTATTAGTTGCGGCAAGATAAACATGAATGCCTAGGGCTTTGAGGTACAAGGACATCTTCACCTTCCATATATGGATGTTAAGAATGTCAAACATGGGTGGTGACATGAAGTCCATGGTGTGTGTACAAAAATATTGTGATTAACCTAAAAATGAGGATCTTTAACTCTAGGTTGTTAGACCCAAATCAGAGTACCATGCTCTGATACTAATTGAAGGTTCACCTAGAGGGGGGTGAATAGGTGAAAGCTAATCTAATGGTCACTTAATGCCAAATGATGCGGAAGCTAAAAGCAATTATGACCAAATAAAACTTTTACACTAAACACCACGTATAACACAAGAGTGTTGCCGAATTCCCGTGAAGGGCTCTGGACAAACTCCTCTAGATTCCCCTTGAATGGGTTGAGGTGCCGCGTTGGCTCTCTTGTTGAATACATGTGTTAGCAAACAATCACAAGCAAGTATATCGAATGAGCACACAATATATATCAAGCATGTAAAGATAAACACAATAGAAGCATGCAAGATATAAAGGAGACAAAGAGAGAGAGAGAGAGAGAGTGAGCAATCGCAAACACAAGGGATTTGTTTCGAGGTTCGAGCACCCTTGCTCTACATCCCGCCTTCGACACACGAAGGATTTCCACTATGATCGATCCCAATGGATCACCCGGTGCCGCAACACCTACAACTCTCGGACTCCCTAGTCCGTTACACACCGCAAGTCCCGTAAGCTCGCCGAGGCCGCACCACAAACAACAAGTTCGCACCCGAACTCGAAACACCGCGGACACACACGTCCGCCTCCTCAAAGTACAAGAAAGAACTCTTGGTGATCTAAACACTTGATCACTAATAAAAACTCTCACTACAACACTCCTATAAGATGAATAGCAATGGATAGCTCAAGTGTTTGTGTGAGAAAACAAGGAAGAGAATGGTAGAGGAAAACTCAAAGAATTCACTTTAAACACTCTTGGTAAAATCTTCCCTTTAGATAGGAAATATTTGCTCTCAAATTTGTGGAGAAAAACCTCTAAAAATGATTGGAAAAACTAGCTCAAAAACACTCTCCAAATCTTGGTGAAAACAATGACAAAACCCCCAAATTTATAGGCTATCAAAAACTAGCCGTTGGGGTCTGTCAGACCTGCCGGTCGACCGCCAACCGTCAAAAATCAGACCGTTGGAGCCTCCGGTCGACCGTCCGGTCGACCCAAAAGAACAGAGAGCACTGCTCTCAGTTCCGGTCGACCGACCGAGTCGACCGGCCAACTGCCAGGACATGGCGTGCACGCTGTGCACGTCGGTCGACCCGAGCCACCCGAGCCGGTCGACCGACTTCAGAGTTAGTCGACTATAAAGGAAGTAAGTCGACTATCTGAAGCCTGAAACTGAAAATCTGGGATTAAAACTTGGTCTTTTGGCACACATAAAAAATCTCATAAATTACTTAAAAATCTACAAAAATAGTTTAACCAATGTACTTTGATAAACAAACATGCTTGCACAAAATCAAGGCATGTTATAAAAGATTTGGACTATTTTTGTAATATGGAAAATTGGCTCATTTTGAAAACTTGTATTTTTCTAAAACTTGTTTTCCAGAACTTCTCCAAAATACAAAAACAAGATATTTTGAACTCATTAAAGCATAGTGTGTATGGATATGATCCACTACACAAATAAGATGAAATATCTATGTTTTTGACAATAAGCATAAACTTGGTTTGGTTGAAAGATATGTATATAGAAAATACCAAAAACCAATGATATTTTTCCAAAATGAAAGATCTTTTGTAAAAACAAAACTATCAAGAGTGTGTGTGTAAATGTACTTGAGCAATCCACCAACTACTCTATCCTTTACATTTTATCTAAAACAGAAATCTTATAAAAACTAAATCTTATACCTAGACACAAGTCTTGATCTTGAAGTCTTCACTTGAAGCCTTCTCATCTTCTAGACTTGGTCCAAACACGATCTATAGAGCTAGACTCCTCTTGAGTACTTGATGTGATCTTGATGCTCAAGCTCTTGAATCAAACCGTGCTAGCTCCAAAACTTGACTTCAAATTCTTTGTTGAAGCTATGCACCTACTAAGATCTTGATCATAAATCTGTCACTAATTAAACACAAGATCATTAGTAAACATAACTACATGAGTTGATCATCATCAAAACTAGAGTGATGGGCCTTTGGGCCAACATGTATATCGCATATAACCTTTTATTGATATGTTTGACCCTTATTAATCTCTTTGTTTATGACAAAAAGGAAGAGAAAGATTTGATGATTTTGCTTTTACCTTAAACCCTTTGTTGATGATTGACAAAAAGGGGTAGAGGTATTTGCTATATATGCATGTTTTTATTATGTTTCATAAAAGAATTTATGTTTATGCATATATGTTTTAGTTTTGTTTTGCAAATAGGAGAAAAAGATTTTGTTTATGCTTGATTAGCATGTTTACTCCTACATTTGCATACATGTTTATGTGCCTCATTGCATATCTATTTGTTTATGTGTTATGCATGAGTTAAGGGGGAGCTTCTTTGAAGCTTTACTTTAATCCATGCATATATAACTTCATGAGTTTTGTCATCATCAAAAAGGGGGAGATTGTTGGCCCAAGGCCCATCACTCTAGTTTTGATGATGATCAACTCATGTAGTTATGTTTACTAATGATCTTGTGTTTAATTAGTGACAGATTTGTTATCAAGATCTTAGTAGGTGTGGAGCTTTAACAAAGGATTTAAAGACATATTTTGGAGCTAGCACCGGTTGATTCACGAGCCTATGCATCAAGATCACATCAAGTACTCAAGAGGAGTCGAGCTCGTTGGATCGTGTTTGGACCAAGTCAAGAAGATGAGAAGCCTTCAAGTGAAGACAAGATCAAGACTTGTGTCTAGGTATAAGATTTTTGTTTTTAGATAAAATGTAAAGGATAGAGTAGTTGGTGGATTGCTCAAGTATTATATCACACACACACACTCTTGATATATATGTTTTCATAAAAGATTTTTAGTTTAGAAAAGATTTTTTTTGTGACAAAATACTATTTGGATTTGGTTTTCATGTATACATATCTTTTATCCAAAATCAAGTTTAGAGCTTAATGTCAAAAACTTAGATATTTCATCTTATTTGTGTAGTGGATCATATCCATACACACTATGCTTTAATGAGTTCAAAATATCTAGTTTTTATTTAAAGGAGTTTTGGAAAACAAGATTTTGGAAAATATAAGTTTCAATTGAGCCAATATTTCCAACTTACAAAAATAGTCCAATCCTTTATAACATGCCTTGATTTTGTGCAAGCATGTTTGTTTATCAAAGTGTATTGGTAAAACTATTTATGTAGATTTTTAAGTATTTTATGGGATTTTATTTGAGCCAAAAAGACAAACTTTTTAATCCCAGAATTCTGTTTTCAGGCTTCAGATAGTCGACTTACTACCTTACTAGTCGACTAACTCTGAAGTCGGTCGACCGGCTCGGTCGACCGACGTGCACAGACGTGCACGCCTTGACCTGGCAGATGGCCGGTCTGCCGACCCAGTTGACCGGAACTGAGAGCAGTGCTCTCTGTTCTTTTGGGTCGACCGGGCGGTCGACCGGAGGCGCCAACGGTCTGATTTTTGACCGTTGGCGGTCGACCGGGCGGTCGACCGACAGGTCTGACAGACCCCAACGGCTAGTTTTTGACAGCCTATAAATTTGGGGGTTTGGTCATTGTTTTGACATAAAATTATAGGAGAGCTTTGAGCCAGTTTCCCCCCTCCATTAAAAGAGTTTCCTCCATAAATTGAGAGCTAATTCTTCCAATCAAAAGGAGAGTTTTTATTAAGAGTGTTAAAAGAGATTCATTGAGTTTTCCTCCACCATCTCTTTCCTAGTTTTCTCACACACCCACTTGAGCTATCCATTGCTATATCTACTTATAGGGTTTTGTTGTGAGAGTTTTATTGGTGATCAAAGTGTTTAGATCACCAAGAGATCTTTTCTTGTTTCTTGAGGAGGCGGACGAGTGCGTTCGCGATTGTTGAGTTCGTGTGTGGACTCCGTGTTTGAGGTGCGGCCTCGGCGAGCCGGTGGGCTTATGGTGTGTACGGACTAGAGAGAGTCCAAGGAGTTCTAGTGGGAACTCGTTGTAGGTGTTGCGGCACCAGGTGATCCATTGGGATCGATTATAGTGGAAATCCTTCGTGTGTCGAAGGCGGGGATGTAGAGCAAGGGTGCTCGAACCTCGAAACAAATCCCTTGTGTTTGCGATTGCTCACTCTCTCTCTCTCTCTTTGTCTCTTTTATATCTTGCATGCTATTACTTGTCTTTATTTCTACATGCTAAATATTCATTATGCTTAGTTGATATACTTGCTTGGGATTGTATGCTAACACTTGTATTCAACCAAGAGAGCTAACGCGGCACCTCAACCCATTCAAGGGGAATCTAGAGGAGTTTGTCCAGAGCCCTTCACGGGGAATTTGGCAACACTCTTGTGTTATACGTGGTGTTTAGTTTAAATAGTTTGTTTAGGTCATAACTGCTTTTAGCTTCCGCATTATTTGGCATTAAGTAACCATTAGATTAGCCTTCACCTATTCACCCCCTCTAGGTGAACCTTTGAAGTTCTTATGCAAAAAGTATGCCATAACTCACAAGTTATCCACACCTTATCATCCTCAAACCAGTGGGCCGATTGAGGTCTCGAATAGACAAATCAAGCTTATTTTGGAGAAGACTGTGAACCAAAATCAGAAAGATTGGTCCACCAAACTTATAGACGCCCTATGGGCCTACAGGACCGCTTTCAAGACGATCTAGGGATGTCTCTGAAAAGTCACCTGGGGGGGTGAATAGGTGACAATGCTAATCTATGAACTAATGCGGAATTTAATAACTTAATGCAAATTACACTCAAGTGTGATCAACAAATGATTCACACACAACCAAGCCAAGAAAATATGAATGCACAATATGAATAAGGCAAGGCACAAAGTAAAGAGAGAGATAGAGAGAGCCAATGGATCAAGCGCAAACAACAAGATATGTTATCGAGGTTCGAGCACCCAGCTCTACATCTCCGCCTTCGACACACGAAGGATTTCCACTAGCTCGTCCACCTAGGACCCTTTACAAGGAGTACCCAACACTCCTCTCTTTACAACCTCCTCCCTGAGGCAAACTCCAACAATCACAACCTCCTCCTTGAGGCAAATATACAAACCAATACAACAAACTCCCAATCACCAACCAATACAAGGATCACCTCTCAACTAGAGGGATACAACCCAAAGCACAAAACTAAGAAAAGATTGGGTTACAACTTGGTGGTCACAACAACAACCACAAACAACTTCTTCTTCCATACAAATAACCTATAGATATAGATAGTAGATTTTTAGCTCAAGTTTGGAGAAAACCAAGGGATATGAAACCAGCAACTCAAAGAAAAACCTTTGGGAAACAAATGAAATCAAGATATAGAAGTTCAAACAAAAGCTTTTCCCAAAATCCCTTTTCTTTGGTTTTTCAAACCCTAATCAAAAACACAAAAGATTGTTCACTTTGAATCAAAAAACCTATTTTTTTTCTTGCAGCAAAAACACCAGAGAGATAGAAAATTTTAGCCCAAAAATTCTTAGAGAAAAACTCTCTCAAAAGGGGTATTTATAGGCAATTTAGAAAACTAGCCGTTTACAGAACTTTTGCCAGAAATAGCCTTCCGGTCGACCGGGACGGTCGACCGCCCAACGGTCAAATTTAGAACCGTTGTGGCTACCGGTCGACCGCCTCGGTCGACCGAAAATACCTGAGAGCAAACTGCTCTCTGTCGGTCGATCGCTTCGGTCGACCGGATGTAGTGTCAGCCTGCGTGCACGTATCCGTGCACGTCAGTCGACCGGAACGGTCGACTGGCTTCTTTGATGCGGTCGACCGTACCAGTCGACCGGCCAAGCCTGGCAGACAAAAATCAGGTCTGAAATCTGGGAAAAAATATTATAATAAATCCCACAAAATCTCTAAAATTCCACAAAAATAGTTTTATCATTTTATATTGAAATACAAACTAGTGTTAAAAATCCTAACACAAATTTCAAACATATAGAAATTTTGCCAAAAACCAAAAACCGTATTTTCTAAAACCTTGTATTTTGAATAGAAAATACACATTGTCTAAAACTTATCCATGATACAAAAATATGATATTTAAACACTTTGAAGCATATTGTATATGAATAGAAATTCAATATACAAGAAACATATATATCATGATTTTTGTCATTAAGTCCAAAAATATGTTTTGTTGTAAATACAAAACATAAAACACATGGAATAGATTATCAAACAAAGTTTGTCTAAACTAAACTTGTTTTGATAAAAAATCTGTTCATGAAAACCAAGATCGGTTAAACCTAAAACCGAAAATCAAAACATGAAAGGTGTGTGTTGTGAACTTGAGCTTATCATACTATTCTAATCTTTACAATTAGGATCTAAACCCAAACTAAAACTATGGATACCTAAGTCTTCTTGTAGAGCGCAATCTCCAAGCTAGAGCGCAATCTCCAAGACGGCTCGATCCAAAAACTCTTGATTCACCGGGCAAGTGCTATATATATCTTTGATGCACGGGCTCTTGAATCAACATGTGCAAGCTTCCAAATCATCTTGTTGAAGCTAAACACCAACTAATATCTTGGTTAATAATCTGAAACTAAAATCACAAGATAATTAGTACACATAACTACATGAGTTAATCATCATCAAAACTAGAGTGAAAGGCCTTTGGGCCAACAATCTCCCCCTTTTTGATGATGACAAAACTCATGGAGTTATATATGCATGGATTAAAGTAAAGCTTCAAAGAAGCTCCCCCTTAACTCATGCATAGGAATAAACAAACAATAAGATGCATATAAACAGGGTTCTTGAAACAAAATGAATATGCATATGAAACATGCTATTGATTCCAATTCTAACAAAACAACTAAATTACCAAAACATGCTCTTGATACCAATGGATACTAATAAAAACAAAACTCATAATGCTCTTGATACCAATACCAATGGAGATGAAATGAACATAAAACTGAAAACTCATGCATATCAACTCCAATAAATCTTCTCCCCCTTTTTGTCAATCATCAACAAAGGGGTAAAACAAAATAGATATGAATTCTTCTCCCCTAAATATATGAAACAAAGAATAAACAAACTACTTCAAGGGGTGAAACCAAAAATGATACCAATTAAAAAAAATGTGTCAAAGAAGTGCATTATGATATCAATAGAAAGTGATCATAAAAACATTTAAGAAAATAAAACACATGATACAAATTGAAAAACACAATGATACCAATTTTGAGTAAACAAATGCATCTAGATACCAATTGAAGATATTTATCTTTATAAGCAAATGAAACCAATTAAAAATCAATAATCATTCTTAAATCATTTTTTTTTTATAAAGTTAGGGAGTGGGAAACAAAGCCAATGGTAAACTAAATACCAATTGAAAAATTGAAATGTGAGTTTTCTCCCCCTTTATGAAATACCAACTAAACATATGCTTAAGCTAGAAATAATATACCAATTGAAGACTAAGTCAATTGAAATAATGTTAAAGCTCAAGCTTAGCATAAGCAAGATAATGATAATGCTTGTATAAAGAAACCAATTGAAAATTGAATCAATTGAAAATGATGGTCATTAAAAAATCAAGCTTATCATAAACAAAATTTGTGATATCTTGAAGCACAAATAAATCATCTATATATGTATGAAAGAAATAGATACCAATTGAAATTGATACTATATGAAGTGTAAGCATACATATATAAAACAAAACATATATGAGTATACAAAAGGATGTCAAGATTGATACCAATTGAAAGAATTCAATGATACCAATTGAAACGACAATAAGATCAAGTGTATATCTCATATTCACTACCACCCAATCATGTGCAAGTTTAAAATGATTTACATTATAAAGCATACATGAACATGATCTCCCATCCAACCACCCTTAAATGGTAGGGGTTTTCAAAATAGGTTTGAAAATGTAGTATGTTTGAAAATCTCTACCAAGGAAGAATATCATAACTAGTTATATGAATCAACTAGTATGAGATCCAAAAAAAAATTTTCATGAAGACACATGTAAACCACATGGCACTAAAACACTCAAAATCCATATAGCATAACTTGTACTCATGAAAACTAAGTCATGAGAAAACATAAATAGAGTGAGTGTAAAAGTGTTGTGAGAAACATATTAACATGAAAATGGACAATCAAGCTCAAAATTAAAAACATGAAATTCATGTGAAATCACTAATTGAAATCATCTTAAAAATATGAGATTCATCATACATGTGAAATCGCTTAGCAAACATGAAATTCATCCAAACGATTTAAACTTCAAGGCATATGTATGTCATGTACAAACTAAAGTATACATACATATCCTAAACACAATGAGTCCACAAAAGTATATGCATGAAGGCACGTGGCTCAAGGATATATATGTATAAATGATAGTTTGGACAAGATGGACATATACATAAAGTTAAAACAAGACATGTAAGATAGTGAATACAAGTCAAATGTAATAATCATCAAAACTAAACTATACTAGTACATCAAGTGAATACAAATGAGCGTTCAAGCACAAACATATATAAAGGTTTATTTGTAGCTCACTAGTTGTACAAGTATAAATCCTAGTCTTAATGAAAACTATCATTCAAGCAAGTTGTCAAAACATAAAGCATGAAACGGGTCAACAATCAATATGATTATGATAATCAAAAACACGAATCATTAAAACAAAAAAAATCATAGAAACATGAAAATCATATGATCTTTATGCATATGCATGTGCATTAGATCTAGGGCATACATGTTAGTTTAAACAAGGTGTGAACACTAAATATAGATCCATATGAAACATGGGTGCTCAAATAACTAAGCATGTATAACATTAGTCTAATGAGCATAGCACAAGCATAATGAACAATAAAACATAACATGCTATAAAAGGATGAACATGAAAAGCATGCAAATAAGTGGGAGTTAGAGAATGATACCAAAAGTAATGAAGGTTCTTCTCTAGTTCTCCAAATCAATGGTGGTCCTCTCCACCAAGTTCCCTTGAGTGTGAAGCATCCAAATAATTCTCTTTTAAGCTTAGAACGCATCCATCTCAAGGCACCAAATCTCTCACGTGATGCGAGAGCCTCCACCTACACCAAACATCAAAGAGGTGGATCTTGGTACCCATTTCTTTGTGGGTCCACGGGGGTTAGTATCTTTTCTAACCCAAACATAATTAGTTGCTAAATTTTCATGATAAATGCGATCAAAACAAAATCTAGCAAGGTGGCCTTTTCGACCACAATGTGTACATGTGTACACGTGAGCATACATATGATGGTGGTGATCATGAAAAGCATGTGTATGCCTAGATGGGTGTGCATGCAAGGTTGGAACTTGTTTCTTGCGAACCAAGGTTTCCAATCGTGTGTGATTCATGGCACAATGGCTCAAAGTGGAGCCCAAACTATCAACACTTTTCTTCAAAACAAGTATATCATTTTCAATGTTAAAAGATAAAGTGGAGCATGCTATAGGAGTGCAAGAAGTAGAAGCTACACTAGCATGACAAACATGAATATCAATCTCATTTTGTAAAGATTTATTTTTAATCAAAACCAAATCCAATTCTTTTGTAATTGAATCAATTTTATTTTTCAAAGTAAGATTGTCTTTGAAAACAAGATCCAATCTAGAAGACAAAACCTCATTGTGTTCTACAACATCATCAAAACCATTATTGTTTTTCAAATCTTCAATCTCTTTAAGTGCAAGTTCAAGTTGAGATTGTAGTGAGTCACGTTCACTAGTGATCTCTTCTTTTTCTTGCAAAATCACTTCAAAATTAGAACATAAATCCTTTAATTCATTTTTCAAAACAAGATTATTCTCTTTCAAAAGTTTGTGTTTTTCTAAGAATTTTTCAAGCTTTTGAGTAAGTTCCATATTTAAAGTTGAACCTCAAAACAACCATGGCAATAAGAATTAGAGCTATCATCAAGAGGGGAATCCGAGTGTACCTCAAGGGAGTCTTTCCTTGGACCATGAAGCATTTATCTTTGGACATGTCTCTCTTGGATCTCCTCAAATTATTGATGATCCTTGGAAGCTCGGGAGACGTTAAGATGCTCCAAACTGCAAAAGCCGAATCATAGCGATCAAAAATAGGTAAAAGATGTTCATTTAGAGATGCTAGAAGTGTCCTAAGGGCTAATGCATTGGCCTTCTTATGCTTGCTACTATTAGGGAGGGATTCTATAGTGATGGCTTGATAAACTAAATGTCCTAGTCCTTTTAGATGTCTAATCATGTCAACCTTCCAAGAGTCAAATCTAAAATGGTCAAACATAGGAGGGCTAGCCATGAGTGCAAACTAGTATGAGTGCAAATGAAAATGCAAGTGAAGATTAGCAAACCAAGATCACTCCTAGGTGGTTAAACCTAAATATCAGGAGCACTTGCTCTGATACCAATTGAAAAGTCACCTAGGGGGGGGGTGAATAGGTGACAATGCTAATCGATGAACTAAATGCGGAATTTAATAACTTAATGCAAATTACACTCAAGTGTGATCAACAAATGATTCACACACAACCAAGCCAAGCAAATATGAATGCACAATATGAATAAGGCAAGGCACAAAGTAAAGAGAGAGATAGAGAGAGCCAATGGATCAAGCGCAAACAACAAGATATGTTATCGAGGTTCGAGCACCCAGCTCTACATCCCCGCCTTCGACACACGAAGGATTTCCACTAGCTCGTCCACCTAGGACCCTTTACAAGGAGTACCCAACACTCCTCTCTTTACAACCTCCTCCCTGAGGCAAACTCCAACAATCACAACCTCCTCCTTGAGGCAAATATACAAACCAATACAACAAACTCCCAATCACCAACCAATACAAGGATCACCTCTCAACTAGAGGGATACAACCTAAAGCACAAAGCTAAGAAAAGATTGGGTTACAACTTGGTGGTCACAACAACAACCACAAACAACTTCTTCTTTCACACAAATAACCTATAGATATAGATAGTAGATTTTTAGCTCAAGTGTGGAGAAAACCAAGGGATATGAAACCAGCAACTCAAAGAAAAACCTTTGGGAAACAAATGAAATCAAGATATAGAAGTTCAAACAAAAGCTTTTCCCAAAATCCTTTTCTTTGGTTTTTCAAACCCTAATCAAAACATAAAAGATTGTTCACTTTGAATCCAAAAACCTATTTTTTTTCTTGCAGCAAAAACACCAGAGAGATAGAAAATTTTAGCCCAAAAATTCTTAGAGAAAAACTCTCTCAAAAGGGGTATTTATAGGCAATTTAGAAAACTAGCCGTTTACAGAACTTTTGCCAGAAATAGCCTTCCGGTCGACCGGGACGGTCGACCGCCCAACGGTCAAATTTAGAACCGTTGTGGCTACCGGTCGACCGCCTCGGTCGACCGAAAATACCTGAGAGCAAACTGCTCTCTGTCGGTCGACCGCTTCGGTCGACCGGATGCAGTGTCAGCCTGCGTGCACGTATCCGTGCACGTCAGTCGACCGGAACGGTCGACTAGCTTCTTTGATGCGGTCGACCGTACCAGTCGACCGGCCAAGCCTGGCAGACAAAAATCAGGTCTGAAATCTGGGGAAAAATATTATAATAAATCCCACAAAATCTCTAAAATTCCACAAAAATAGTTTTATCATTTTATATTGAAATACAAACTAGTGTTAAAAATCCTAACACAAATTTCAAACATATAGAAATTTTGCCAAAAACCAAAACCGTATTTTCTAAAACCTTGTATTTTGAATAGAAAATACACATTGTCTAAAACTTATCCATGATACAAAAATATGATATTTAAACACTTTGAAGCATATTGTATATGAATAGAAATTCAATATACAAGAAACATATATATATCATGATTTTTGTCATTAAGTCCAAAAATATGTTTTGTTGTAAATACCAAAACATAAAACACATGGAATAGATTATCAAACAAAGTTTGTCTAAACTAAACTTGTTTTGATAAAAAATCTATTCTTGAAAACCAAGATCGGTTAAACCTAAAACCGAAAATCAAAACATGAAAGGTGTGTATTGTGAACTTGAGCTTATCATACTATTCTAATCCTTACAATTAGGATCTAAACCCAAACTAAAACTATGGATACCTAAGTCTTCTTGTAGAGCGCAATCTCCAAGCTAGAGCGCAATCTCCAAGACGGCTCGATCCAAAAACTCTTGATTCACCGGGCAAGTGCTATATATAAATCTTTGATGCACGGGCTCTTGAATCAACATGTGCAAGCTTCCAAATCATCTTGTTGAAGCAAAACACCAACTAATATCTTGCTTAATAATCTGAAACTAAAATCACAAGATAATTAGTACACATAACTACATGAGTTAATCATCATCAAAACTAGAGTGAAAGGCCTTTGGGCCAACAGTCTCCTTATAGGTTAGTCTTTGGGAAGGCTTTGAAATTATCTAGGGGGGTTGAATAGGTGATAATGCTAATCAATGCACAAATTAAAAATTATAATGCAACGATCACCCAAAACAAGACTAGATGCTGAATATCCCGTGAAGGGCTCTGAACTCCTTCCTCGTGATTCCTCTAGATAAGAGTTTGAGGTCGTATTGCAATCTTGTTGTATGAGTATTGATCGACAATATGAGTATGAAACAAGTAAATATTGCAATGAGTATAAAGTAAGTAAATGAAGCAATGAATATAAAGCAAGGAATTAAAGCAAGTAAACCAATCGTAAATACAGAGAATTTTTCTGAGGTTCGAGCACCCAGCTCTATGTCCCCGCCTTCACCCAGAAGGATTTACCAACCACTATAACTTCACAAAGAGTTACAACCACACCGGAGTACCCAACTCCTCAATCACAAATACAAGTATCTCTTGGTGATCAAAAGACCACAAACCCTCTTTTGAAAAATCTTTTTCTCTTACAAAAATCCTATAGAACAATGTGTAGGATTGAAGCTCAAGTATTGTAAGTGAAAAAGAAAATGAATTTGTAGAGTTTTTTGAATCTAAAACTTCAGAAAAAAGAGATTTTTCAGCACAAAAACAGAGAATGAAAACTTCTTTTGAGAGCTTTAAACTTGAATATTTTTGCAAAATGCTTGTTGTGAAAACCTTAACCCTAATCAATTGTATTTATAGGATAGAGTTAGGGATTAAAGGGTAAACTAATACAATAAGTAATTAGGAAGTATTTGACCCAAAAACCAGCCCCTAAACTCATTTAGAGACAAAAAAACGATTTAAAACGTGTTTTAAAATATAGCCGTTAAGGCTAAAATACAGCCTCGGTCGACCGGCCGGTCGACCGGGTTTTCAAAAAATAAAGCCGTTACAGGCCCATGGTCGACCGCCCGGTCGACCAAAACAAACAGAGAGTTGATGACTTTCAGTCGGCCGAAGGTCGGTCGACCGAAATGGGGTCCGGTCGACCGTCCGGTCGACCGGGAAACGTGCACACATGCACGCACCCAACGGTCAGAAGTCCGATCGACTGGTCGGTCGACCGATCTGACCTGAAACAGAGCCGGTCGACCGCCCGGTCGACCGCAACAGGTCAAAAGTTGAGTTTTGGAAAAGGATTTGAAGAGATTTTGATAGTTTTCAAAATATTTTTGATTAAGACTAGATATAATAAATAAAATGAAGTTTGTGAGTAATAAAATATATTTAAAAAAATTTTGTATATAAGTATAGGAGAAATTTTTAGAAAAGTCTTGTGCGCAAAAACTTGTGTATAGGAATTTGAGCTTCAAACCTATTCACTATTCTTTAACAAACTATAAAGCTAAAAATGAAACTAATGAAGTCTCTGAGCCACAATGAAGTCCTGAGCCATGTAATGTCATACTACAGCCTTCTCTTCTATGAACACTTCCTCTTGCGTCATTTGCCTTATTAGCTCCATAAACCTAGGAAACCTTACAATAGCTAAACAATGGCCATCATAAATAGTACTAACCTGAAACTCATCTTAAACAAAATTATTAGTACCATATAGCTTCTATGTGTTTTGTTATCATCAAAACTTAAACAAATGGAGAGTGTAACATTTTGGGCCAACAATCTCCCCCTTTTTGATGATGACAAAACATATAGGCTATATCAAAAAGATATAAAGAGAGAGGTAAAACTTTCCCTCAAATAATGCTCTATTTAAACGTAACAATAAAACACATAGATAAAACAAAGGCATTATTAATAATAAAAACATCAAACACCAAAATCTCAAAGTAAATAATAAAACATATTTCTCCCCCTTTTGTCATACATCAAAAAGAGTAAATAAGCAAAAAAAAAAAAATTATTCAATAACACAAACATTAAGTTCACCACATATAAAGGAAAAACGATTAAAATCAAGTGGTTTATTGAAAATATCGGCAAGTTGCAAATCCGAAGAAACATAATCAATCTCTATATCACCTTTCTCAAAATGATCTCTAAGAAAGTGATATCTAATCTCAATGTTCTTGGTCTTGCTATGTTGATTTGCATTCTTGGTTATATGAATAGTACTAGTATTATCACAAAATATTTTTATATGATCATAATGCAAATCATAATCAAGGAGAGTATGTTTCATCCAAAGGACTTGTGCACAACAAGCTCCCGCTACAACATACTCCGCCTTGACGGTGGAGAGGGCTACCGAGTTTTGTTTCTTAGAGGACCATGAAACAAGAAAATTACCAAGAAATTGACATATTCCACTAGTACTCTTTCTATCTACTCTACAACCCGCATAGTCGGCATCCGAAAAACTCGTCATTGAAAAATCTCTGATTTTCGGATACCAAAGACCCATTCCAATAGTGCCCTTAATATTACGAATGATGCGTTTTACAGCAATAAGATGAGACTCTTTAGGACACGATTAAAATCTAGCACAAAGACACACACTAAACATGATATCCGGCCTACTAGCCGTTAAATACAACAAACTACCAATCATGTTTCTATATAACTTAATATCAACACACTTACTTATCAAGCTTGGTGGTAGTTGCCATGGGAGTGTTGCAAATTTTCGAGCCTTCAAGTCCAAATTTCTTTATGAGTTTCTTAGAGTACTCGGCTTGACATATGAAAATCCCATCACGCATTTGCTTGATTTGGAGTCCAAGAAAGAAATTTAATTCACCCATTAATGACATCTCAAATTCACGTTGCATACATTGTTCAAACTCCTTGCAAAGAAACTCATTAGTAGAACCAAAAATTATATCATCAACATAAATTTGCACTATAAGAATGTCACTATCAACATGCTTAGTAAATAATGTTGTGTCTACTTTGCCTTTAACAAAATCATTTGAAAGAAGAAAACTAAAAAGCCTTTCATACCAAGCTCTAGAAGCTTGCTTTAAACCATACAAAGATTTATCAAGTTTGAAAACAAAATTAGGATGAACATGATCTACAAAACCGGGAGGTTGTTCAACATAAACTTCCTCATTTATAAAACCATTTAAACATACACTTTTTACATCCATTTGAAAAGTTTAAAATTTTTAAAAGATGCAAAAGCTAGTGTAATCCGTATGGCTTCAAGCCGTGCCACGGGTGCAAAGGTCTCCTCAAAGTCAATTCCTTCAACTTGAGTGTAACCTTGGGCCACTAACCTAGCCTTTTCTTCTTGAATGGGTGAGTCCTTCAAGGATATTTTCTCCATGTCCTCACCTAAAGAATCAATCTCTACAACATTCTCAACAATAGTATTAGATTCTTCAAATTTAACATGCATAGATTCTTCAATAGTAGGAGAAAATTTATTAAATACTCTATAAGCTTTGCTAGTATTAGAATATCCAACAAATATTGCTTCATAAGCTTTAGCATTAAATTTACCCAAATTATCTTTAGTATTTAAAACAAAACACTTGCATCCAAAAACTTTAAAGTATGAAACATTTGGTTTTCTTAAATGATAAATTTCAAAAGAGGTTTTGAAAGTATTTTTACACAAATAAATACGATTTGATATGTAGCATGCGGTGTTTACGGCCTCGACCCATAAATATTGAGGGAGCCCATATTCACTTATCATAGTCCTAGCCATTTCTTGAAGAGTTCTATTCTTCCTTTCAACTACTCCATTTTGTTGTGGAGTTCTAGGACATGACATTTCATGCTTAATTCCTTTTTATCACAATAAGTCATGAAGAGTTGGTCAACAAACTCACCACCTCTATCACTTCTTATTTTCAAAATCGAAAATCCTTTTTCTTTTTCAACCCTTTTTCGAAAAATCTTAAAATGCGAAAAAGTTTGATCTTTGTGTTCCAAAAAGAAAACCCAAGTGAACCGGAAAAAATCATCAACTAAAACAAAAACATATCTACTTCCATTTAACCTTTTAGTTTTAATTGGTCCAAAAAGATCCATGTGAATTAATTCTAATGGCCTAGTTGACATGATATCCTTGATTGGCTTGAAGGAAGACTTGGTTTGTTTTTCAAGTTGGCACGCACTACAAATGTGGTCTTTCTCAAACTTCAAGCAAGAAATACCCTTCACCAATTCCTTAGAATTAATTCTAGTAAGATGATCAAAAGATGCATGTCCTAATCTTCTATGCCAAAACCAAGAAATCTCATCAAAAGCATTCAAGCACTTAGTAAAACAATCCAAATTAAGCATGTTAATGATATAGACATTATTATCACGAAAATCGGTAAGAATACAATTATTGGTTTTACAATTAAAAATTTTGCAAGAAGCATCATCAAACACAACTTTAAGACCATGATCACAAAGTTAACTTATACTAAGCAAGTTATGTTTAAGTCCATCAACAAGAACAACATTTTCTATTAAAGGAGATGCACCAATTTGAATGTTATCTATACCGATGATGGTTCCCTTAGAGTCATCTCCGAAGGTGATGGTGCCACCTTCAACGTACCTTGATAGGGTTGTGAAGTTATTGATATCCCATGTCATATGTCTTGAACAACCACTATCAAGGTACCACCACTCCTTACGTCTTGGAGCCTTGGTGTGTACCTACATCAAATAATTTAGGACTTGATTTTGGTACCCATATTTTCTTGGGTCCTAAAATGTTAGTGTCATGAACCCACACAAGATTATTTATCCTATTTATTTGATCATAGCAAAATTTAGCTAAATGGCCATTCCGACCACACTATGTACATCTATAAACTCTTCCATATTTAAATGTATAATGAGTGTGTGGCTTATGAACATGTGTTTTGTGGGCATGAGTAGTTTTAATATGAGAGTTATGTGAAGTGTTAACATGATGAGAATTTTTAGCATGGGTTGTTTTATCATTCTTATCATGTGGAGTGTGCTTCTTTGAAAATATTTCCTCTAATTTCTTAGTATTAAAAGCACAATCCTTTAAAACATTTCCAAAATTATTGATTTTAACTTTTAACAAGGATAATTCATTTTCATCAATTTTTGAAAATTTAGCTTTACAAGTAACTTTATAAGCATCAAATTCTCTTTTAGTTGAAACAAGATTAGAAGAAATTTCTTCCTTTTCTTTTGAAACAATTGCAAGTTAATTTTTAAGCAACTCAATTTCCTTTTTCAATTTAGAACACTCTACCTTTTTATCATCATAACTTTCGGGGAGTTCAATAAAAGCATGATCTAACATTTCTCTACTTATTTCATTTTCAACATCAAGTGGTTGAGAAGTTACCTTGGGTGTGTTTGCCATGAAACACATATTTGCTGTGTCGACCTCATCTTCGGATTCACTTTCCGAATCCCAAGTAGATTTGTATACCTTCTTTTCAACTGGCCGCTTTTGCTTCAAGGAGGAGATCATCTTTTTCTTGAAATCGGGGCAATCGGCCATGATGTGACCGGGTTTCCGACAATTGTAGCATATGATCCTCTTCTCCTCTTTCCCTTCCATTTGTCTTCTATAATTGAGCTTATTCCTATGGTATATTCTCTTTTCATTTCTTACAAAGAGAGATAGCTCTTCATCATCTTATTCATCTTCTTCATCTTCTTCATCATCATAGTTGAAAAAGGAAGACTTGAAAGCTATGGACTTCTTCTTTTGAGGTACCGCTTCTTCTCTTGCCTTCTTCTCCATCTCATGAGTCTTTAGGTTTCCAATAAGACTTTCGAGATCCATCTCATCTTTATCATTCAACTCCTTTAAGGTGGTAGCCTTGATCTCCCATGGCGAAGGAAGAGCTCGAATCACTTTGCGCACCTTTTGGTCGTTGCTTATATCATCACCTAAAGAAGAAAGAGCATTAGTAATCTTAGTAAACTTGGTACTCATAGTATCAATAGACTCATCTTCAAGTATTTTAAAACTTTCATATTAGGAACGCAAGAGATCTATTTTAGCTCTCTTGACTTGTGATGTCCCCACATGAGTGACCAATAAGTATTGCAAATCTCATAAGCGGATTGGCAATGTATAACCCGTGTTAGATCATCCTCATTCAAGGCGGTGAGAAGGGAGTTTTGAGCCTTAGAATTAGCCTCATATTCCTTGAAGGTAAACTCGGACCATGTGCTCTCCTCACTTTCGGGTCTAGTATAAGGTTTGGTCAAGGATTTAGCAGCTAAACTATCTAGAGATTGTAGAAAGATAGTCATCCTAACTTTCCAAATGGGGAAATTGAGTCCATCAAATTTAGGAGGGGTCTTAATGTTGTCGGCTATTTTTACTAGTGTATGAATAAAAGTATGCAAATAGTGATTAGCAAATTGTAGGATCTTTCTAAGGATGTTAAGCTAAAAACTAGAGTCCTTGCTCTGATACCAATTAAAATCACCTAGAGGGGGGTGAATAGGTGATAATTCTAATCAATGCACAAATTAAAAATTATGATGCAACGATCACCCAAAACAAGACTAGAAGCCGAATACCCCTGAAGGGCTCGAACTCCTTCCTCGTGATTCCTCAAGATAAGAGTTTGAGGTACGTATTGTAATCTTGTTGTATGAGTATTGATCGACAATATGAATATGAAACAAGTAAATATTGCAATGAGTATAAAGCAAGTAAATGAGGCAATGAATGTAAAGCAAGGAATTAAATCAAGTAAACCAATCGCAAACACAGAGAATTTTTTCGAGGTTCGAGCACCCAGCTCTACGTCCCCGCCTTCACCCAGA
This sequence comes from Agave tequilana, assembly GCA_038442645.1. Classification (NCBI taxonomy): domain Eukaryota; kingdom Viridiplantae; phylum Streptophyta; class Magnoliopsida; order Asparagales; family Asparagaceae; genus Agave; species Agave tequilana. The sequence continues at coordinate 112,601 of JAVJIF010004673.1, read as the reverse complement.
AGGATTTACCAACCACTATAACTTCACAAAGAGTTACAACCACACCGGAGTACCCAACTCCTCAATCACAAATACAAGTATCTCTTGGTGATCAAAAAACCACAAACCCTCTTTTGAAAAATCTTTTTCCCTTACAAAAATCCTATAGAACAATGTGTAGGATTGAAGCTCAAGTATTGTAAGTGAAAAAGAAAATGAATTTGTAGAGAGTTTTGAATCTAAAACTTCAGAAAAGAGAGATTTTTCAGCACAAAAATAGAGAATGAAAACTTCTTTTGAGAGCTTTAAACTTGAATATTTTTGCAAAATGCTTGTTGTTAAAACCTTAACCCTAATCAACCCTATTTATAGGATAGAGCTAGGGATTAAAGGGTAAACTAATACAATAAGTAATTAGGAAGTATTTGACCCAAAAACCAGCCCCTAAACTCATTTAGAGACAAAACAAACAATTTAAAACGTGTTTTAAATATAGCCGTTAAGGCTGAAATACTGCCTCGGTCGACTGGCCGATCGACCGGGTTTTCAAAAAATAAAGCCGTTATCGCACGGTCGACCGAAACAAATAGAGAGTTGATGACTTTCAGTCGGCCGAAGTTCGGTCGACCGAAATGGGGTCCGGTCGACCGCCCGATCGATCGGGAAATGTGCACACATGCACGTACCCAACGGTCAGAAGTCCGGTCGACCGATCTGTCCTGAAACAGAGCCGGTCGACCGCCCGGTCGACCGCAACAGGTCAAAAGTTGAGTTTTGGAAAAGGATTTGAAGAGATTTTGATAGTTTTTAAAATATTTTTGATTAAGACTAGATATAATAAATAAAATGAAGTTTGTGAGTAATAAAATATATTTAAAATATTTTGTATATAAGTATAGGAGAAATTTTTAGAAAAGTCTTGTGCGCAAAAACTTGTGTATAGGAATTTGAGCTTCAAACCTATTCACTATTCTTTAACAAACTATAATGCTAAAAACGAAACTAATGAAGTCTCTGAGCCACAATGAAGTCCTGAGCCATGTAATGCCATACTAGAGCCTTCTCTTCTATGAACACTTCCTCTTGCGCCATTTGCCTTATTAGCTCCATAAACCTAGGAAACCTTGCAATAGCTAAGCAATGGCCATCATAAATAGTACTAACTTGAAACTCATCTTAAACAAAATTATTAGTACCATATAGCTTCTATGTGTTTTGTTATCATCAAAACTTAAACAAATGGAGAGTGTAACCTTTTGGGCCAACAGGCTTGCCACCTACCTGTTGAGTTAGAGCACCAAGCCTTATGGGCAACAAGCAGTTGAATTTTGACTTGACTAAAGCCAGTGACCTTCGAAAATTATAAATTTTGGAATTAGAATAGTTGAGAAATAAGACCTATGAAAATGCTAAGATCACTAAAGATAGAGTTAAGATTTTTCATTATAAACACATCATAAGAAAAACTTTTGTCCCTGGACAAAAAGTCTTACTCTATAATTCTAAGCTTCATCTTTTTCTAGAAAATTAAAATCAAGATGGACTAGGCCATTCATTGTAAAAATTGTGTTTCCACACGGTGCTGTAGAGATCAGTGACACCAAGAATGGAAATGACTTTAAGGTAAATGGTCAACGCCTTAAACCTTTCTTGGAATCGGTACCAGTAAATGAAACGGCTATAGGGTTTTTCGACCCAGTGTATCGATAACTTTCTTCTTTTGCATTTTATTTCATGCATCTATACATTTCTTTCATACATTGGGGACAATGCATGAGATAAGTGTGGGGGAGGGCTCTAACATGACTAAGATAACTAAAAAAAAGAAGAAAATAAAGAATATATATATATATATATAAAACTTTTTGAAAGGTAAGAACAATATTTTGATATATTTTTTGTAAGAAATTAAGTCAATTTTAAGGAATAGGAAAATCGTAATTAGGATTTCTTATAAATGGTCAAAATAAGATAACTTGTTTGATTTTAAAGGTTAGGAAGAAAATTGATGAACATAATTTAGTATTAATCTTTACCTTGAAGAAATATGTACACTTTATACACTTACACACTTAGGATTCAAAGATAAAAATTCTTATGCCTTATAAAAAAAGAAAAATATATATATATATGCAAATCTAATTATTGATTAGCTAGGTGCTTTGGCCTAACCAAGCCTTGGTATTTATGCAAAAGATAATTATATAAGTTTGAATATATATATATATATATATATATATATATATATCCTCTGATTAAGTTCGGTATTTTTGCCTCATGAAGCATAAGTATTCACGCCTAGAAGGGGTATATTTTATAAATAAAAACCCTTGATGTCGTGGCCTTGTCTGCTCGAGTGTTTAAGTCCCTAGGGGTGTTTTCTCACCTAGTTCCCTAAGACTGTCCGGTTTTGGGTGTCACCGACTAAAGGCTAGTTACATGGGCAGATTAGAAAGCCTAATAGAATTGAGGAATAAATACCACCAAAAATAAATATAATTAAGGCATAGGAGTTAATGTTAAAGAACCCTCAGTTAAACTTCACGGTCACGATGGTGTATATGACTGAAGGTAAAGTAATAGACTAAATGAAAAATACAATTTGACTCCTTACATTGATTGATAACATATTTTTGAATAGAGACTAAGTTTAAGAATTAAAAGTTTGATATTCCTATAACTTATAGATTACTTGAACTCTTGCAAATATACTTCAAATATTTTTTCTTTTCAAAATGCTTTGCGAAAATACTAACATTTTTTCTCTTTCTTTATGGATTTGTAGGTGCAATCCACTGAAAATTCTCATGAGACAAAACTCGTCCTCTAGGGGTAACCTAGATGTTTAACGCTTGTTGTACATGCTTAGTGCAATTGAATGACCTGCGAAAGTGTTCTAATAATTGATTAGGATTAGTTTTGATGTTTTGCTCGAGGGCGAGCAAAAGATAAGTGTGGGGGTGTGATCGATCACATATATTGCATATATATTGTCACATTACCATGTTTATTAATAAGTCCTATTTTTCTTTATAAAATGCAGGCCCATTGCTAAAGGATAAGAAGAGAAATGAGCACAAAAGCACATCAAATTCTGATTTAATTCAGAATTAATTTGAAATTAGGAAATCAGGGCAGATTATAGAAAATCAAAGGGATTGAAAACCGGTTAAAATAAATCTTTCCAAATCAAGTGGTTAAAGCCAAAGATCAAATGCTGTTTCTTCAAATCCTGGGGCTGAAATGGGAAAACCAGCAGGAGATAAAGGGAAATCACCAAACGACCGAGACCCACCAAATTGGTGTGGCCACGTGGCCACACCATGGCCTCAAAAACGCGGCCATAGCCGCATTTTCGCAGTTAGTTAGGGTTTGTTAGGGGAGCGTTTGCTCCCCTTATCTTCATACGACCTCCCCGGTTTGGTTTTTGCCTATAAATATTGTATTTTTCAGAGAAAAAGGGACTGAAAATTAATTTTAAGTTTTTCTCTTTGTTTTTAAGGGTTAGGTACTTTGTTAGATAGTATAGAGAAGTTGTATCTCTACTTTCTAATTTGTTGTTCAGTTCAAATACCAGTGAGAGAGAGGAATAGAGTGATTGAAATCTGAAGATTGAAGTGACTTGAATAAAGGATCAAGCTTTCTTTTCTTCTACTCAAATTCACGGGTATGTCTTACTTTATTTACATGTCTTGTTTTTCATCTTCCATGAGTAGTAAAATTGTTTTCTGGGCTCATTATTGTTCCTTTATTCGATCCCTCTTATTTTTTAATGGTTTTGATGTAAAGACCCAATGAAATCATATGCATGCCTAAACTAAGCCTTTCTTCTTTGAAAGTGTTCTTGAAGGCACATAAGGATGGGTTTGGATTTTTAAACTTCAACTTTTTTAAAACATCTCTTGAACTTGTTTTTATTTCATACTTGAAAGACTTGATAATTTAATATTCAATTCAAGATGATTTCTTAAAAAAAAGAGTTAACTTTTCCAAACTATCTTATTTGCTTTGATTAAAAATTTCTAAACTCAAGTTTAAGTTTTTACCTATGATCAAATTGAGGCACTAAGAATTTCAAGAGAAGAACACATCGTTGAGTAGTGAGATAGTGAGCCCAGATCTTCTTCTTATATTAAAATCAACAAAAAATTTTCAACACTCTTTAAAGATAGCCTTTTCAAAGCCTTCTCTAAGTTTTTCAAATTTTCTTTTAATCACTTCCCTTCTCTCCATTCTCTTTTCAACTAAAAAAAACACCAACTCTATTCTTTGTTACTTAACAAAAACACCGAAACGCTTCTATCACATTCCTCCCCGTGGACACGACCCGTTAGCTCAAAGCTAGACGGTAATTCTTATCACTTTCATTTTACGATCATATACCTCCAGCCTCCAAAGTAAGCAGTAGATGGTTGGATCAATAAGAAATAATACCACATAAAGACAATAAGGATAGCTGTCATACCAAAAATAAATATGTCCATACATGCTTAGAGGTTCTGCCATCCTCAAAACCAAATACATACCACACAATCACATAAAGTATATGTCCATAAAACAAAATACGTATCCAAATACAGAAAATAAATACTCCCAAACATAAAAACTAACTCCCACAAATAACTCCATCCAATATTTCTCCCCGTTTTTGTCATCAACAAAAGGGGTCAATCCTCCTGGAAATCAGGGTCTTCCGGTGGAGCTGAAGTATCAGGAACAAAAGAAGGAGGAACCCAAGGCTCAAATTGAGGACCTGTCAGAGAAAGTGGCCGAGACTGACTACTCAGAAGAGGAGCTGGCCAATCGTGCCTGCTGTAGGTGTCATCTACACAGGTCTGCAGGTAGCATATAGAAGCACAGATGTGATGGAGAACACTGTCCACTCACTGCTCTAGCCGCTAAAAGTGAGCGGTCATCTACAGGTTGTGCTCCCGAAGCTGAGTGGAGAGAGATAGATATGGATCAAAAGGAGCAGAGAAGCAGAAGAAGATCTAGGAACAACAACAGGTATGATAGGCTGGGGCTGAGGAGCAGGAGCAAGCTCCCTAACACGCACCCTCTTATAAAGTGTCCTGTTGATATCTACTAACGGTTCGATGGACCGTTCAGTGGAAAGGTCAAACTTGAGTTACTTCAAAAGACGTGTGATGATCATCCCAAAGGGCAAGTACCGGTTTGGGATCAGAAGATGATCAGAAATCATGTAGTCAATGATGAGTTTAGAAATATTGACACTAATGCCTTTCAGAAGGCAATAGATCAAAAGAGGAGCAGAACCCCTAGCATGACTATACTCTCCTGATTTTGGCAGGAGGTTATAGAAAATAATTTTGTTTAAGACTTGGGCGGTGAGAGTGTAGTACGTCACCTCCTCATTCTTAACTAGAGTGTGGTTATCATCGTCATGAAGCACTATGGAGGCGGTGTGGGCAGACTCACCATCAGGATAAGCAAAATCATGTAAATTTACATTATAGATATCTACCCCCTCACAGGAGAGGTGTAGGAGGGCTGCAAATTTATCAAGGAAAATATTAATATCCTTGCCCAAGACTCTAGACCTGATGTGATTATTCTGGAAAGACAGGTTAGAGTAGAAATAATGTACTAATTCAGGGTATACGGGTTCTTTAATAGTGACAAAATGCTCAAGTGAACTAGTACCTAAAATATTAGCAAGATTAAGGCGCTCAAATCACCAAGCACCACAGTCCTACCAGAGATAATAGTTTTATTGTGGATTTGGAAATCTGTGAGATGCATTTTGGGAGATGAAGGGGTTGGAAGATGATTCCGGGGTTTTCCCCTTCTTAGATCTGGATCTTTTAGACATCTAGATAATAAAAACAAGAATATGGCACGAGTAATGAAAAATAAACAACAATAATCTAGAAAATTTAAGAGATTAAGGAAGAAATTTGATATACCTTAAAAACCCCAAAAATTCCTTGAAAAAGTGGCAGATCTGCAGCCTGAAAGTGATTTTAACAATTTTTATAGGACAAATTTTGGAGAGGGAAGGATTATAGAGGGTTGGAATTGTTAGAGGAAGATGAAAATAGAGGAGAGTAAGAGGGGAAAGTCGATTGGAGAGATAAGGAAAAAGAGATTTGGGGATTTAGGGCTATATAAGAAACCGGGTAAAACAGCCAGACCCGACGTCCGATTGACCGCCCGGTCGATCGGTGAAACCGAGAGCAAACTCGGTTTCAGTCGGTCGACCGGCTTCGGGCAAAATTTTTTTTCGTACTCCAGGTTAGATCAGTAGACTGCCCGGTCGACCGAGCCTATGAAAGGCTAATTCTGTCGACCGTAACTGCCCAAAAAATAGTTAAAATTTTTATTTTTGTTTTTAATTTTATTCTCTTTCAGAGGATATTAGAGACTAATATATCTTTACACATAAAACATGAAAACAATGTTAAAATTTTAATAGGCATGAAAAATACATAAAATTAATGTTTTTATTTTATTTTATTTTTAATAACAACATATTTCTCAATAATTAAGTAATAAATTTGAAATATTGAAGCCGAATACCCGTTTACGGGTTCTGAACTTCTCTTCGACATTCATCTAGATAATAGTTGAGGCGCAATTGATATCTCCATTTATTTGCAAAAAAAATAATTTTCAATTTGACAATATACTTATAAAAACATTTATCAACCAAAAAAAATAATATATTCAACACATAGGCAAACAAAACATGGCTTGTATGGAATAAAAGCAAACTAAATAGATTATCTCAATTATAGGCAAGTTACAAAAATGAGGATATGCAAGTCTACATAATTAAAGCATATTATCACAAAATGAAACTAGCTAATCCTATGTGGTTATAGGTCTAATTAGAAATAAAATTCTCAAGTGGAGAAGTTACAAAACCACGGGCAATCTCCAAAATAGGTGCCTCTTTGATAACGATGCAAGTGATGAATTATTCGTTGAGCTTTGATGTATTCACCACCCGGGCACCATCTAAGTCTTTGATTGAGGCTAAACCTGCACAAAAAATATGAAATTTCAGAACTTATAATAAAAATGTGCAAGTGCTCAATTCTTCCGCTATAGCAAGCGGCTATGCGGGTCGTGATCCACAAGGAGGGTTTTGCGATAGAAGCGTTTACGTTCTTTATTGAAATCTTATGAACACAAAACGAGAGTTCTTCTCTGTTTTTAAGTTAAGAAAATGAAAAAGAAAGTTATGTTAAAGTTAAGAAGAAAGTGGTAGAATAGAAAGTGAAAAAAATCAGAAAATGAAAGAAGCGACTATGTACAAATGAGTTTGGGAAAGAAGAGTGAAAACGATTTGGAAGAGGTGGTGATCTACATTAAAGAAATAAAAGAAAAGAAAGAAAGACAAGTACTTACCTTCTTTTTACCAAAAGCTTACCTTGAGTTCTTAGCGACGATTTTACCTTGAAGTGGAGACATTCAGCGCATAGCCCATAAGATTAGATTTTTGGTCTATTCCATATTGCATCATCAAGACTACTTCAAGTATGAAATGATACATCACAATTCCATCGTCATGAGCTATCGGTGGCACTCGCAAAGGCAAGGCTCTTTCGATGTTTTTAGACTCATTTGGAAGACAATTTGTACCAAAAGAAGAGTAAAGTAGAGAAGAAGAAGACGAAGAAAACTAAAAAGAAGTACATACAAAGAAAGAACAAAGATTTGATTTCATAACAATCAAAGAAAAGAAAGAAAACCTTACACCATTGTCACTATAGCTCCAGCTTCATTCTTGTTCTTCGATGAAAGTCTGATCTCCTCTTATTTACATCAATGAAAATTACAATTACATGAAAAAGAAAAACAAAAACCTGAACTAAGAAATGAAAAACTAGTCTAAATCCTAACTCGGCATTGGCGTCCCATTTCAGCACAAAGAATGGCCTTTTATAGGCCAAAAACCCAACAACCAGGATCCCGGGGAGATCGGGGGAGCAAACGCTCCCCCTAACTCCCCAATAATGCCGCGAAAACACGGCTTTTGCCACGTTTCTGCGGCAAGGGTGTGGGCAGGTGGCCACACCCTGTTGGTGGGTCGCGCTGGTTTGGCCTTCTGACTTTATCTGGAGTTGGTTTTGCAGTTTGAGTCCCGGATTCTGACGAAATGGCCTTGGATTCTTGGCTTTAACCGATCGATTCTGAGAGGATTCTTCTCAACCGGTTTTTCACCTCTTGATTTTGCCCTGATTTATTTAGTGCAAATTAATTCTGATTTAATTCAGAATTTTAGTGGACTTTGGGCTCATTTCTCTTCATCTCCTTAAAGATTGGGCCTGCAAATAAAATTAGCATTTAATTAGGACAATGCAGGCTTTTATTCTAAAATAAGTATGGACATATGATATTAAATATGCAACATTAGCGATCAATCACACCCCCATACCTATCTTTTGCTCGTCCTCGAGCAAAACAACTAAACTATACTGAGGATTATTAGACCACTTTCGCAGGTCACGTGATTGCACTGAGCATGTGCAACAAGCCGTTAAACCTCTAGGTTTCCCCTAGAGGACGAGTTTTGTCTCGTGAGGGTTTTCAGCGGATTACACTGACAAAATCCATAAAGAAAGAGAAATAAAGAGTTAGTATTTTCGAAAGGCATTTTGAAAGAGAAAAATATTTGAAATATAATTGTAAGATCTAAGCAATCTATAAGTTATAGGAAAACTGAATTTTTCATTCCTACACTTAGTCTCTATTCAAAAATTTGTTATCAATCAAAGTAAGGAGTCAAATTGTACTTCTCATCTAGTCTATTACTTTACCCTAAGTCATATGCACCTTGTGACTGTGAAAATTTTGACTAAGGGTTCATTAACTCTAACTCTTATGCCTTATTTATTTATATATACTTTTTTTTGGTGATATTATTTCTTAGTTCTATTAGGCTTTCTAATCTGCCCATGTAACGAGCCTCTAATCGATGACTCCCAAACCAAACGGTCTTAGGGCACCAGGTGAGAAAACACCCCAAGGACTTAAGGACTCGAGCAAACAAGGCCACAAAACTAAGGATTTTATTATATGAACCTCTTTTAGGCGTGAATACTTATGCTTTATTAGGCACAAATACCCAGCTTAATCAGAGGATTTTTCTTTTCAAACTTATCTAATCATCTTTCGCATAAATACTAAGGCTTGCTTAGGCCAAAGCACCTAGCTAGTCAATAATTAGATTTGTTTGTATATATATATAATTTTTTATTTTTATAACTTATCTAATCATCTTTCGCATAAATACTAAGGCTTGCTTAGGCCAAAACACCTAGCTAATCAATAATTAGACTTGTTTTTTGTTTTTTTTTTATAAGACATAAGAATCTTTGTTTTTGAACCCTAAGTGTGTAAGTGTATGAAGTGTGCATATTTCATTAAGGTAAAGATCAAGACTAAATTACTTTGACAAATTATCTTCCTAACTCTATAAATCAAACAAATAATCTTATTTTGACCAAGTATAAGAAATCCTAATTTAGATTTTCCTATTCCTTAAAATTAACTTAATTTCTTACAAAAAGTATGTCAAAATATTGTTTCTAATTTCAAAAAGTTTTAAAAAGTAAAGAAAATGTTAATTTTTATTTTTATTTATTTATTTTTTTTAATAAAAAGAAAAAACTAAGTTATGTTAGACCCTCCCCCACACCTATCTCATGCATTGTCCTCAATGTATGAATTAATGCGTAGATGAATAAAAAAGAAGAGAGGGAAGGAAAGTGTTACCTTAAGGTGGTGGTTCCGGTGGTGGTCTGATTGGTCCACGAAACGTGGCCTAATCAACTTTTCTTGGGTCTCGGAGGAACCCACCAGAAATTACTCTAATATAACCCACTAAAAAGATGTGTCCATAAAGGATCTTTATTAAATATTTAACCCCATCTAATTTCCATATTCCATAACTAATTTCGGAGTCAAATTTGTCAACCACCTCGTCCCAGAATGGAGTATGAAATAATAGAACGGTTGACTTGGACTCAGGAAGGACAGGAACTAATACCGACTCAGGAAGGTGACTTAAGTCAAGTAAAGGTTCAGGAGTCGGAATTGGTTCAAGAAGCGGGTCCAAGTCAAGAAGTTGAAACTCAAGTCCACATGTATTTTCTAACAATGGGATGTGACCTAATATGGGTGATTCCAGTTCAGGAATGATAGTTGGAGGAATCAAAACTGACTCTAAAATATTACTCAAGTTTGGTAACAAAACAGGAGTCAATATTGATTCAGAAAGTTGAACTGGATCACAGATTTGAGAATCTAGGTCACATATCTCATTGAGTTCAATATCAAAAAATTGATAACTTGCCAATTTGTCAATAGGATTTTCAAAATTGTATAATTGGTCAAGTTCAATACGATCCTCAAAGATGGGGGATTCAATTTCATGATGAATAGGCATAGGATCCAACGTTGACTCGGGAAAAAGATCGAAATCAGGTGAAGATACCGGAGTCATAATCGAATCAGGAAGTAGAATTGAATCACTCGTTGGGGTTCAGGATCATATTCATTTTCAAGTTCTATTTCAGGAAAAGGAAAACTTGCTAAACTGTCAATATCTTTTTCAAAATTTAGAGTTTGGGCAAGTTCAAATGGTTGTTCTGAAATGAAATCTTGATTTTCAAAACTACATGACTCTTCGGCTCTAACAGAATGGTTAGTGACATCAGAACTGGTCCAACGGTGAGAACGTAGAGATTCGACCATCATAACTATGTCACGATTATGAGTGTTTTGAGCCTGAGTCATGGCTTCAAGCATCTTTTCATAGTTGATAGGTTCATTGTTTTGATGAAAAGATGAAGAATTATCTTGGAAGTGGTAGTGAAATTGTGAGTCCATCAGATTTTGGGATTTGTGTTTGGACTTACGCATACTCATTTTCAAAATTGATGGTTTTCTATTTTGGACGGGTGGAACTGAGTATGAATCTTGAAAATATTGTGGACTAGGTGGAGAAGGAGGACAATTTGGTTGAAAATTGGACTCGGGGTAGGTGAATCCCCACTGACTCTGTGAAGAGTTGAAATCGTTATGGAAATTATAGTCATACGATGGGGGGCATGGGTTATATTCATTCGGATAAGACCAATCCGGCACACTAGGTTGGTTAAAGTCATGATATGCCGGGTTGGTAATATCCGAAAAAGAGTTTGATGTGTAATATGGATTATTATTGAAGTTGAAAAAATTGTTATTATAGGCCATATCACACAATGGAATACAAACAAAAAGAAAGAAAAACAAACAAATAAACAAACAAAGAAAAAAAATTTCTAACCTATGTTAGGGTAGACCTATGACCTAGACGACTCCTAACTGGTTAGACTGTCCACGGGAGGTCCAATGCAGACTTTGACCACAAGCTAATCAGCCAGGTCAGGGTAAGGTTGGTGGGAGGTTTTCCGTCAAAGACGTTCCTTAATTAAATAACCACCAACCTTCGGGCTTTCGGCCCTCAATCCCTTTCCTAGACACTGATTTGGCAGGAGTCAAGTTCCAACACCTTTCCCCCCTTAGGATAATCTCCTAATTGAGTCCGAGATGTCCCTAGGGCCAACGTCTACTCATTTTAAGTTAGGCTTGGGTTAGTGAGTGCTTGGAATCTGATTTTTGGGCTAAGGAAGGGTGATTAAATCCCCACCTTATCTTGTTATTGGGTTGGTGCCCTTAAAATCAATTAGTGCAAGTGTACAAGATATGTAAGATTCACTCAAAGCAATGAAAATCAACCAAGAGATGAATCCTATTCTACATGCAATGCGAACGTACCTTGCTCCAGCACTCTTCAACAGTAAAAATAAATGAATTTAAAAAACGCGTGCCTAAAATGCAAACGTCTAATCAATTTTTAACTTTTGCAACAAACGTTTTACTGTTGATTATTAGCAGGCTTATGTGATGGCATATAGGAAATAAAGAATTGCAGCAAACTAGAATTTTTGTAAACTAAGCAGCCCTGCAAAAAGCTGTTAGTAGTCAACTCTTCATTGCCGCGGTTCCGCGATTTTGCCATGAAAACGCGGCAATTCAGAGGGCCCTTGGTCTCTGCTTTCTAGAGCAGAGGCCCAAGGCCACTTATATGTCACTGCAATATTAATTACCTGCTTTGATTTCCCTGTAACCTGCAACAGAGAAGAAAATTCGTTTAGTTCTAAAAAATATTCAAAAAAAATTCAGATTTCAATAAAAAACATGTTACCTTCCCCGGCAACGGCGCCAAAATTTGATTGAGGCTAAACCTGCACAAAAAATATGAAATTTCAGAACTTATAATAAAAATATGCAAGTGCTCAATTCTTCCGCTATAGCAAGTGGCTATGCGGGTCGTGATCCACAAGGAGGGTTTTGCGATAGAAGCGTTTACGTTCTTTATTGAAATCTTATGAACACAAAACGAGAGTTCTTCTCTGTTTTTAAGTTAAGAAAATGAAAAGAAAGTTATGTTAAAGTTAAGAAGAAAGTGGTAAAATAGAAAGTGGAAAAAATCAGAAAATGAAAGAAGCGACTATGTACAAATGAGTTTGGGAAAGAAGAGTGAAAACGATTTGGAAGAGGTGGTGATCTACATTAAAGAAATAAAAGAAAAGAAAGAAAGACAAGTACTTACCTTCTTTTTACTAAAAGCTTACCTTGAGTTCTTAGCGATGATTTTACCTTGAAGTGGAGGCATTCAGCGCATAGCCCATAAGATTAGATTTTTGGTCTCTTCCACATTACATCATCAAGACTACTTCAAGTATGAAATGATACAGAGAGAGTCACAATTCCATCGTCATGAGCTATCGGTGGCACTCGCAAAGGCAAGGCTCTTTCGATGCTTTTAGACTCATTTGGAAGACAATTTGTACCAAAAGAAGAGTAAAGTAGAGAAGAAGAAGACGAAGAAAACTAAAAAGAAGTACATACAATGAAAGAACAAAGATTTGATTTCATAACAATCAAAGAAAAGAAAAACCTTACACCATTGTCACTATAGCTCCAGCTTCATTCTTGTTCTTTGATGAAAGTCTGATCTCCTCTTATTTACATCAATGAAAATTACAATTACATGAAAAAGAAAAACAAAAACCTGAACTAAGAAATGAAAAACTAGTCTAAATCCTAACTCTGCATTGGCGTCCCATTTCAGCACAAAGAATGGCCTTTTATAGGCCAAAAACCCAACAACCAGGATCCCGGGGAGATCGGGGAGCGAACGCTCCCCCTAACTCCCCAACAATGCCGCGGAAACACGGCTTTTGCCGCGTTTCCGCGGCAAGGGTGTGGCCAGGTGGCCACACCATGTTGGTGGGTCGCGCTAGTTTGGCCTTCTGACTTTATCTGGAGTTGGTTTTGTAGTTTGAGTCCCGGATTCTGACGAAATGGCCTTGGATTCTTGGCTTTAACCGATCGATTCTGAGAGGATTCTTCTCAACTGGTTTTCCACCTCTTGATTTTGCCCTGATTTACTTAGTGCGAATTAATTCTGATTTAATTCAGAATTTTAGTGGGCTTTGGGCTCATTTCTCTTCATCTCCTTAAAGATTGGGCCTGCAAATAAAATTAGCATTTAATTAGGACAATGCAGGCTTTTATTCTAAAATAAGTATGGACATATGATATTAAATATGCAACATTAGCGATCAATCAGTCTTGGAGGAGGACGACACACCTGTATCAATCCAATTTGGCGTGTTCTTTAGTACCCAAATCTTTTTCGGTCCTATGTGATTAGTACTTTCTCAAACTCAAACATTTTTAGTTATCATGTATAATTTTACATAACAAAATTTAGCCAAATGGCCTTTGCGGCCACAATGTGCACAGGTATATATTTTTCAATACATAAATGCATGCTTTTGTTGATGTGAGTGTGAATGCTTTTCGTGATGTTTATTTGATGCATGAGAAGTGTGTTTCCTTTGAGTTTTTCTCTTAGGAAATATAGATGCAAATTTATTCATGTCAACAGCATACTTTTTCAAAGTTGTATCCAAAACCTCAATTCGTTTTTGAATATCCAAAAATTTATTTTTATTACAAGAGATATTTGGGCTTTTACCCTTATAAGTGGTTTTGTATTCTTCAAAATCATTTTTTATTTTCTCAAAAGACCTTGATAAATAATTTTTCTCATTTAAAACAATTTCAAATTTGTTCTTTAAAAGATCATTTTCCTTTTTCAATTTTTTGTTTTGTGAAAGAGAAATTTCATATCTATCTTGTACTTCTTTAAAAATTGTGCTAATTCATCAATGATCAAATCATCATCTTCTAAAGAGTTTTTTAGGTTTACCTTAGAAGCTTCATCACCATGTGCCATGAAGCACATGTGTGCAGTATCGATCTCCTTTTCAGATTCCGTCTCTGAGTCATCCCACATGGCACCATCACCTTCTTTTTCTTATGCACGTTCTTGGAAGTCATGGTTTGTAGTGAGGGACAATCTGCAATTAGATGACCCATTCTTTTGCAATGAAAGCAAGGATCCGTCTCCTCCTTTTTCTTTTCAAGTCTTCCTTGAGGTCTTCCTCTTCGGAAGTTGCTTTGTCTACCTTTCTTCTAGAACATCTTGCCCACCTTTCTAATGAGCATGGCAAAGTCCTCATCACGATCTTCCAACAATTCATCTTCATCAATGGAGGATGGAGTAGCCTTAAAAGCTATTGCTTTCTTCTTTGGAGTCTCTCTTTCTTCTCTTACTTTTATTTCTATCTCATGGGTTTTGAGATTTCCAATGAAGCCAGAGAAGTCCATCTCCTCTCTATCGTTGAGCTCCATGAGGGTTGTCGCCTTGACTTCCCAAGATTTAAGAAGAGCTCTAATGACCTTCCAGATCTTTTGGTCATTGTTAATATTGTCACCTAAGAAAAATAATCCATTAGTGATCTTGGTGAACCGAGTGAGTATTTCATCTATACTTTCATTTTCAAGCATATAAAAATTCTCATATTGAGAACGGAGCAAGTCAATTTTGTATCTCTTGACTTGCAATGTCCCCTCATGAGTAATGATAAGATCATTTCAAACTTCATAAATGGATTTGCAATTAATTACACGAGAAAGATCATCTTCATGTAATGCTTGTGTAAGTGCATATTGGGCTTTTGCATTGGCCTCATAGTCCTTAGCGATTGCTTCGGACCATGTATCCTCAATACCGTGAGGTTCAACAAATTCTTTGGTAATGGCTTTGGCAACTATAACTCCTAGGGACTTAAGGAATAGGTTTATTTTGACCTTGTAAATGGAAAGTTCAACCCATCAAATTTGGGCGGGGACTTGAAGCTAGAGAAGTCGTGTGATGCCATGAAAACAAGTTAGTGCACAAATAAATAATAGATGCAACAAATGAATATAGCCAAATAAAGAGGATCTCCCTAAGGTGATTAAACCAAAAGTTAGGGTTAGGCTTTGATAACAATTGAAAATCACCTAGAGGAGGGGTGAATATGTGATGGCTATACTTAATGGCAAATAATGTAGAATTAAAATAACTTGCTAGCAACCTAGCAAATATCAAATGCAATTAAACAAAACTTACAAGAGAGTAAGCAATATAAAGTGCAAGTAAAGAGAGAGCAGAGTTAAGAGAGAGCAGCAATCGCAAACACAAGGATATGTTTCGAGATTCGAGCCACTGTGAAATCACCTAGAGAGGGGGTGAATCGGTGATATGGCTAATCTAGAAACTAAATGCGGAAGCTAAAAACAATTTGCAACTACACTTAATACAACCAACGAGTGTAGCCGAATTCCCCGTGAAGGGCTCTAGACTAAATCCTTCTTGATTCCCCTAGATAAGGGTTGAGGTGCTATATGAAGCTCTCGTGGTTAAGTATAAGTGAGGCACACACAAACAATTCAAGCATATAATGATGAGCAATATGAATCAATGCAAGGACAACACAAGCATACACAATATGAAATGATATGAATGATGCAATGCACAACACAAATAAAGAGAGAGAGTTAGAGAGACAATGGATCAAATACAAATACAAGGATATGTTTCGAGGTTCGAGCCCCTAGCTCTACGTCCCCGCCTTCACCGAGAAGGATTTCTAATCCACTATCTTGTCCACCGAGGACTCCCACCGAGGGAACCTCCATCGAGGAGGATTTGTACAACAAGGGAGTACCGAACTCCTCTCTCAACCAACAACCTCCACCGAGGCAATACAACCACAATCCACCTCTACCGAAGAGGGATAGGCCCGTAGCCAAACAACCAAACTCCGCCTCTCACTAGAGGGAGTAAACCAACAATCTCAACCTCTACCAAAGAGGGAGCAACCTAACAAGAATAAGGGTTTACAACAAGTGATCCAAAAAGACCACAAACACAATCTCTTTTCCCACAAATAAAAGATCCTATAGAATAGGATAGATGATATAGCTCAAGTGTGGAAAAATAAGTGTTTTGATCAAAGAAATTCTCTTGGGAAAACACCAAAATAGATATAGAAGTTTAGAACAAAAACTAATTCCCAAAACCCTAATTTCTTTGAAATGAACAAAACACTTAAAACAAATAAGATTGAACTTTTGGTACAAAAACACTTTTGAAAACTTGTTTAAAACACTAAAGAAACTCTGGAATTTTTGCTCTTTAAATCTTGGTTAAAAACACCAAGCAATGGGGTATTTATAGCCCCAATACAAAACTAGTCGTTAGGCTGATTTTTCAGCCTGACACGGCTGGCGGTCGACCGCCCGGTCGACCGCCAACGGTCATATTTTTGACCGTTGGCTGACCCCGGTGGACCGCCCAGTCGACCGTAGAAGAACAGAGAGCAGAGCTCTCTGGTCCGGTCGACCGGCCGGTTGACCGGCCCAAGTGCTAGGCCAGACGTGCACAGGCTGTGCACGTCGGTCGACCGCCCGGTCGACCGGCTCCTGGTGCGGTCGACTGTGCGGTCGACCGACAGAGCCTGTCAGGCACTGTTCTGGGTCAGAAAAACAGGTTTTTAAATATTCTAAAAATTACATAAAAACTTCTAAAAATCCCCAAAAATAGTTTAATCATATTACATGGATATACAAACATGTGATAAACATTTCAAGACAAATATCAAACATTTTGCACCATTTTTGTGTCTTATCATTTTTACCAAAAACTAAAAACTGTATTTTACCAAACTTGGATTTTTCAATAGGAAATCTGATTTTTCCTAAAACTCATTTAAATACAAAAACATGATATTTAAACACATTGAAGCATGTTGCATATGGACATAAGTCCAAAATACATGAAACATATATATATCATAGTTTTTGTTTTTAAATCCAAAATAATGTTTTGTTAAAAATACCAAAACATAAAACTATATGAATAGGTATGTCAAACTAAGTTTGTATAAGTCATGTAAGCATGTATGTATATAGAGCACATCTAAAGTAAACTTGTTTTGATCAATCTATTCATGAAAACCAATTCCAAAACATAAAACTTGTGTGTGTTGTGCACTTGAGCATATCAACTATTCTTATCTTTACAAATGGATCTAAACACACTAAACTATGGATACCTAAGTCTTCTTGATGATCTTCATCTTCAAGTCGACCAGATCCAAAACGTGATCCACGAGCGAGACTCCAACGAGTGCAAGGTATGATCTTGATGCTCGGGCTCTGGAATCACCATGTGAAGGCTTCAAATCTCATCTTGTTGAAGCAATCACCAACTAATATCTTACTAAATGATCTGAAACTAAAATCACAAGATTATTAGTAAACATAACTACATGAGTTAATCATCATCAAAACTAGAGTGGAAGGCCTCTGGGCTAACACACTACTCTACGTCCCCGCCTTAAACACTATGAAGGTTTTCTACTATGTTTGATCCCACTGGATCGTCAACTGGTTACATGTTCTCACTAGAACTCTTCAGACACACTTGTCCTCTCTCTCGGTACCGCAACACCAACTTAGAGCTTACTAGCTCGCTCGAGGCCGCAATCTCTACAACTTCTCAATAGAAGAAAATCGGTGATCAACTCTTGACCACAAAGTAGCTCACAAGTACAACCCTATAGCCAAGATGAGAAAGTGAAACTCTTTGGGATTGTGTAGTAAAAATAGCTATAAGAGAAGTAGACGAAAGGCTAAAGCTGAAAACCCAAACTTTGGAAATATTTTGTTCAGAAGGAAATCTTTTGCAAAGAGGCTAAAACTTGAAAAACTTTGATCTAAAGCTTAGAAATCTTATTGTTGTGTTGTTTCATGGTCCCACTATTTATAGTGGATGAAAATAAGGGTAGAAAACTCAATAGATCCGTTAGGATAAGACCCAACAAAAGATAAATCTGAAACTAGCCGTTGGGAGCCAACTCAGCAGAAATATGTTATCGGTCGACCAGCCGGTCGACAGCTGTCAGATTTTTGACCGTTGGAAAAAGCGGTCGACGGACGATCGACCGTGGTTCCCAAACAGAGAGTGAAACTCTCTGTCCGTCAAACGGGCCGGTCGACCGGACCAAACAGAGAGCACTGCTCTTGTAGATGGTCGACCGGGCCGGTCGATCGAAGTGCACGTTTGCACTTTGGTGCATGTCGGTCGACCGACAGAGCAGTTTTGCTCTGCCAACGGTCGACCGCCCGGTCGACCGGCTGAGGGCCAAAACCTGATTTTGGATATCTTTTTGAAACCAATATTTTTCCAATAAATTTTCTTTTGATAAGTAAATACAAAATAGAGTTCTAGGACTTTGAAGAGCTAGAGTGTGATCATGCATCAACACCAAATAAAATAGAACAATATTTTGATAAAATTCTTTCTAAAACAAAAACCAGTTTTTCCAAAACTTGTTTTTCCGAAACTTGGTTTTTTGAAACTTTTTTTTCTGAAATGGTAAGAAACATAAGTAGTAAATTTTTTTTCGAAAACACAAAGGAATGTGAAATGTGTGTCGGTGTGACAATCCCAAAAGCTATGAACCTCTATCATCTTGGTTTTAACAAATGACCATAAATTCTATCTAAAATAGAAAAAAGTAAAATACAAATCTTGAAATAGTTTTCTGAATATTGCTTGATCCTTGAGCTCTTCTAGTGTGCTAGGCTCTGGGATCTAAATCTTCTTGGCTTCCAAATGTGTGTCTTGTGATGGAGCCAAAATGCAACCTGAAACTTAATTAAACAATTTTGTTACTACATAACTACATATGGCTTGTTATCATCAAAACTAGGGCTAATGGCCTTTGGGCCAACATAGCTTAGTTTGCTATTGAAGGTGGGGGTCGTGGAATTTTGGTTAGAGAATTTTGGTCGGTCAAATTGGGTCAAATCTGATCAGAATATTCAGTTGAGGAATACTGAAAAAGAGTCAAACTTTTCTACCAACTTGCTGAGTCAAAGTTTTTGCCCAAGTCTCTTTGAGATTCCATTGGATAGGAGTTGTTCTATTTCGTCCGTGATCCAAAGAGAAGATTCTCAGAAGAGCTTGACATTCACCTGGTCAACGAAAAATAAGATTCACTTTCCATCGCTACATAAAGAATCCAGCTTTAAAAAAAGGGGAGATCCAATCATTCTCCTCTCTTTTGTAATCAAATTATTAATCCATTGTAATTTTCTTTATAGTCAAACAAAGAATTTAAACGTCTTTCAATTTTTCTGAGTAAACAAGAGATGGCAACTCCGTTGGGGACTATTTTCTCCACTAATGAGCAAGTAGTGGCGCAAGGTGACATCACCTTCAAGGAAAAAAATGATCGAGTCACTTGTTGTAGAATTCGACCAGACAAATTTTGAAGAGTTCCTCTCATTTGGCTCCAAGAGCCCTAGAGTGGCACGGTAGTACTACAGGGACTCTTTGGATGTCCTATCTTAAGTCCCTTCGAAGATGGCCTAAAAACATTGCCATTTCTGGCCGCGTCGCACGCGTGGCCCGCGTCACCGTCTCCCACAAGAGCCACGAGGCCAACATCGTTGAAGGTCAATCCACCCACACCCTTTTTCTTCCTCAGCTCCAGGTTACTAGGGGTTCCCAACAACCTGTGAAGCGCAACCGGAATGCTGAACGTTGACAAAGGCGACATACACGTCGACAACAGATGCAAGAAGTTGAAAAAACCCTCTATCCAACAAATACAAAATGCAAGGATCATGCCTACGTCCCTTCTGAATCGCATCAGACGTGCAAAGTCTGTATCTAGATATCAAAATACAGAGCTCAAGAGGCTCGCATTTCTGAGGCGTCACCTCCCAAACGCAACGTTCAGCGACTCGAGATCCATGTCTCTTCATAGAGGAGGCACGAGACCTGCGCCTCTATGACAGAATGCAGGACTCATAAAGTCCACGTTTCCCAAGTGTTGCTAAAACAAACGCGATAATCAGTAACGCGAGGTTTGCATCTCTTCTCAGCAGAGGCACGAGACCCGTGTTTCAAAATCAAAATGCGAGATCTACGTCTGTTCTACAGAACGTGAGCTCCGCGTCTCTGAACCCTCTGTCTCGGAGTTACAACGCAAGGTTAGCATTCGGGAGGTAAAAAGCCATCGTCCCCAGAGACTTGAGGCTGGTCTCTTCGATCCCCCTCTGATGGATCTAAGGTATTACTTGACAAAGAAGAGGAGTGCTTATTAAATCACTTTATCATGTTTCTGTGAATGGCTTATCACATCAATGTTCTTTGAATGCCATTGTAGCTTGCATGTAAGCAAGTAGTCGGTGTTCAGATGGTTATCATCTACATCAGTCTCCCGATCATCCAAAAGGCGTCATTAGCATACAAGGAGAACTTTCTCTGACGCGGAATACCCTGAAGTTACCACAAACATGGTGGGTCCAAGCACTACGCAAAGTAGAAGTAAGAGAAAGCAGCCAATAGTCAGCTCTGATAAGTCTGACACCGAACCAGAAGGAGTGTACCAGTATATCCGCACTCAAACTGGCATGATAACCCCAGTTTGCTATAGTGCCCTAGCCCAGGGCATTGAAGTAAGTGAATCACACTCTGCCATTGAGGAATCACAGGCCTCGAACTGTTTTATAAAGAAAGAAGCCTTCGCGTATATGGCAAGCACTCTTGAAGAAATGGTCAGGCACTTTGAACAGAACGCCCAGGCCCAGATGGAATAACTCGATATGATTCGCACCTAACAAGAATCTATCAACACCCTCAAGCAGATGCTTTCGCAATTGCTTGAGGGCAAGAAGAATCTGAGGCCAAGACTCCTTCCATGAAGTCCAAGGGCAAACAAAAGAAAGGGGAAAGCTTATCTTCTGCACATATCGAGGAAGAGGAGCATTCCAACTCTGAGTCGTCCAAGCCTCCATCCGAAGAGGGAGGCAATTTAGACAATGGGAGCACTCATTCCAAAAGGATGAAATTGGAATAGCGTCTTGAAGCCCTCGCCCATCGAAAAGGCCTCCAAGAAGCATGAGTGGTTGGACTGTATCCGACTGAGTGGGATCTTATCCCATGCCCTCCTAAGTTTAAAGTCCCGACCCTATAGGCCTTCGATGACAAAGGGTCACCAAACCAGCACATATACTACTTCAAGTCTCAGACAAGGAATGTAGTATTAAATGATGCCATCCTAGCATGTTTAATCATCAGCACCTTAAAGGGAATTACTTTTGAATGGTTCGTGAAGCTCCCAGAAGGCTCCATCAAGAACTGGGGGTGATCTGGAGAAGTTTTTCCTTACATGCTTCTTCGAAGATGGCTTGGAGATTACCATGCCAACTCTCCTGATGACGAGGCAACGAAAAGGAGAGTCAATTAAAGCATTTGTGGAGAGATTTTAGAATATGGCATGATGTCTTAGAGGTATGACCCAGGCCACCATGGTAGAAACATGCCGTCATACTTTGCAAACCTCACTCCTAACTCAGATAGGAGTAGCCTAAAGCCGTATTTGAAAGCAGTTGGTCCATCAAGGCGAACAAGTAGAAGATATTGTCGCTAGGGTTAGGGCAGAAGAAAACAAGCCCAGACCCAAAAAGTCGACAAGGCGCATGCTGGAAGTATCTTTCCAATCTAAAAGGAAGGACATACTGGCGACAGAGATAAGGTCTCCCTCTAAATCCCAGCCGGCTAGAGGGGGTAATTTTTCAAGTCAACCACGCATCAACAAATAGTACTTCTTCAAGGACGAGCATGTCGATTCGTTATTCAAATTACTCAACATGAGCAACAGACTAAAGTTTCCTGATGCTTGACGACCCAAGGAGGTCAGCAAGACCAACAATCCCAATTACTGCTTCTACTATAGGATGTTGGGGTACCCTATCAAGAGCAGTTATATCTTCAAAGACATCCTCCAAGTTTTGATTGATGCGGAGGTGCTCAAGCTCCACCTAGAGCAGAAGAAAGTGACAGCCAACATGACGTCATTTCATCAATTCGGGGTATAGCCTCCAACATCGGCCATAGTAGTTCCCATCCCGAAAGGGAAACTAAGGGTACTCAATATAGATCCACGCCACTAACGGGAGAAAGGTCTCGTTCCTGTTCT
Source organism: Agave tequilana (assembly GCA_038442645.1). Lineage (NCBI taxonomy): Eukaryota > Viridiplantae > Streptophyta > Magnoliopsida > Asparagales > Asparagaceae > Agave > Agave tequilana. The sequence continues at coordinate 90,150 of JAVJIF010004673.1, read as the reverse complement.
TACTCCTCAGGGAGAGATCATGTGGGCTCATCCCGACCTCGTGGAAGGCCAACAGCGGACTACTGTTACCAACATGAAGTTAAAGGGTAAAGCAAAAGCCTCGCCTTGCAATGTGGTATGTGCTTCTTCCCGGGAAGCAAAAACTGATGTCCCCTCGCTAACTGACTCTGAGGAGGAGACAATCGTCCTTGCTACAAAATCGAATGTGCCGCTCATAGCAGGGACCCTCTGGGTCAGACGTACTTGAAGAAATACGACAAAATGGTGACAAATTCACCTAAACCCACCCAAGAGCCAACCAAGTAATCTATGAAGCAACCCGTGGAGAAGCAAAAGGAGCTTTGGTATTCCAAGGCTCTTCAAAAGGACAAAGCGGAAGGGTCTTAGCACCTTACTACTTAATGTCTTGGCTCAACTGGCCAACATCCCAGCCAAGATCACCCTTTACGAACTTTTGATAATGTCAAAGTTAACAATAGAAGCTCTGAGAGAAGCTTTATTGATGCTGAGGTCTTATTCTGGCTAAACCACAAGAGGAAGATAAAGAAGATTGCCTCCACACCTCTCAACATGCCCCTTCCATAACCTTCACTTCAGACGACATGCAGGTTAAATGGAAACATGATAGGCCCTTGTGCTTCACGGGGTATATTGGATCGTCTGAAGTGAGCCGCATCCAGGTGGATCCAGGATCCGTGTTGAGCATCATGTCCTGCCGGGTCATGCAGCACTTGGGAATCCTTACTGACCGATTGAACGCCAATCAAACTATCATTTATGGTTTCAACGCTAATAGTACGCGCCCAATAGGAAAGATTAAACTCAAATATCAGATCGGGGACCTAAGATCTAAGGTGACGTGCTATGTTATCGACGCTGACACTTCATATAATTTGCTGCTGGGACGACCATGGATTTATCGCAATTCCATCATCCCTTCTACCCTCCATCAAGTCATGAAGTATATTGATGGGGATGGAAAAGTCCGAATGTTGATCGTCGAAAGGCATCCGTTCAAGAGGGCAGATAACTACTTCAAAGACTTCCTCCTGTACCAGGATTCTCTGGAGACAGACGAGAATCTCCAGCTAGAGGAACTAGACTCTGGTAATGAAGCTGATGCTGAGCCAGAGGCAGAAGAAGAATGTCTTTCGGAGTTGAACCCATTTGTAATGAGCATTAATAAGTTCGATGTCAATAACACCGCCTATGATGTAGGCGAGTGGTATATTAATGAAGAGTTAGATTTGGCTTACTTTTCTGCGTTTCTTCTGATTCTGTGCCATCAGATACTAGTACCAATATAAATGATGACCCCTGATCGGTAATAGATGCCCTGACATCATTATATGTACCTGTGAGATCATCTCTCAAGGTATATCAAGGAGTCAGTGATGCGCAAGGATCTTTCTTCGAGGTCCCAGCAAGCCCCAAAGGCCAAAAACCGATTCTTTTCAGAGGAGTCGAGTCCAAACCAACGACTTATGAAAACTCAGAAAGCGAGACTGAACTTCCTAAGTTCTTTCAATACGAGCCAAATGTACTCAGAATGATAGAGAACATGGGGTATGACCTAACAAATGGTCCTGGCTTGAACTTCGACAAAGGAAGAAGATCACTGCTTCGATCCTTCATTCCAAAAGGGAAAGCCCCTTATTATTATCATCGAACTCGCAAGGGGTTAGACTATGTGTCAACTCCAATCCTGTTAGCCTCTAAGTCTGAAGAGTCATTATATCATAATAACTTGTCAGGCACATTATCAAGGGAGTCAGATTTCAGTGTCGGCAACATCTTCAAAATCTTTCGATAAACATGATTTCAATAAGCCAATCGAAAGATAGAGATAAAGAAATGATCCAGTCGGATACAGATCCTTGGATCCAACTCCTAATTACTCTCTGGATATTCACTTTGAGCAACACGAATCACCCCAGATTAATCTGGGAGATGAGGATAATCCCAATCCTATCTTTATAAGTGAAAGCTTATCATCCCCTGAGAAGGAGAATCCAATATCTCTTGTGCGAGAGTATATAGATGTTTTCGCTTGGAACTATGAGGATATGCCTGGGCTTGATCCTCAAGCGGCTATGCATCACCTCATCAATCCAGAGGTGAAGCCCGTCAAGCAACAGCAACGGCGATTCCGCCCTGAGATAATGGAAGTGATCCAGTCAGAAGTCAAGAAGCTTATAGACTCTAGTTTTATCAGGGAAGAACAATACGTTGATTGGGTAGCCAATATCGTCCCTGTTACCAAGAAAAATTGGAAGATCTGGGTTTGCAATGATTTTCGTGATCTAAATGAGGCATGTCCTAAAGATGAGTTCCCTCTTCCAATCACGGATGTCATGATAGACAACACATGTAGGTTTGAACGGATGGCTTTCATGGACAGATTCTATAGGTACAGTCAAAATAAAATATACCCTGACGATGGGAAGCATACATCTTTCAGGACACCATTTGGGGTGTATTGCTATACTTTCATGCCCTTTGATAGGGAAAAATCGTGCATGAAAAGTGTATGTTTTGAAATCAATATTTAAAAGTGTGTGCTTTGGCTTCCTCGATACTTCCGTTATAGCATAGAGGCTAAACTGGTCGAATCCTTAGGGATAGGAAGCAATAGAAGCTTTACCGGTATGTTCACGTGTGTGTTAAAGTTTCTTCTATGTCTTAAAATCACAAGAAAAGAAAACAAAGAATGGAAAGAGAAGGATACGATGAAACACAAAGAAATGGGAAACATAGAAAAGATAGTTTTTGTGATTTTTGATATATTTCTAAAATAAAGTAAAAAGGAAAGAAAACCCATGGCTACTAACTACTAATGGCTCCACTAACCATGCTAACCTCTTAGTGATAGTTGCCTCACATGTATCCTCGGCCATCACTAGTCCTTGATTCAAGAGCGTTTCAAAGTATAACCCATAAGATAACTCATCACATCCAAACTCAACAAAATAAGTGCAAGCTATACTTAAGCCATCAAAACTAAATAAGAGTAAGCATGAAATAAAAAATGTTAGCTTGTTAGTGAGTTAGAATGTTAGAGTGTTAGAATTCATCATCATAAGCCATCAATTGCTCTTGTAAGACCAAAGCCAAGTAGAGGCTATTAGATTCATGTGGATTATCAGGTAAGAAGTAAGCAAGTTAGTGGTCAGTAGTTAGTTGCTGATTGGTCGTTAAAATTGCACATTTATTATCATATTCTCATACTTATTATTAAATAAACTCTGCTTGTTCCTAATTATTGTTTAATTTATTTATAGGCCCATTGCTAAAGGAGAGTGAAGAGAAACGAGCCCAAAAAGCCCACCAAATTCTGATTTAATTCAGAATAAATTCGAAATCAAAGAATTAGGGTAAATCTTGGTATATCAGAGAGGTTGAAAAATGGTTGAAATGAATCCTCCTAAATCAAGTGGTTGAAGCCAACAAATTAAAGATCGTTTCATCAAAATCAGAAGCTCCAACGAGAAATCCAGAACCAGATAAAGCTGAATCTCAAAACCTGGAGCTGTACCCCCCCGGCTGTGGTCACCTGGCCACAACCAGGCCGCGGATCCACGGCCAGAGCCGCGGATCCACGGCTCTTTGTCGAGATAAGGGGAGCGTTTGCTCCCCTTATCTTCTCACTCCTCTCCCCTCTGGGTTTTTGCCTATAAAAGGCAGGATTTTCACTGAAAATGGGACGACCAAGCAGAGAATAAAACTTAGGATAATTTGTAGTTTGTAACTTAAGTTTTTAGTTTTCTTTTTATGTAATTTTTACTTTTCTTTATGTAACTGAGAGGAGAGACGACTTTCATGGATGAATGAGAGCAAGCTTGTACTGCAGGTGATACCAGTGTAAGTGATCTCTTCTTTCATTGTTATTTGAATCGAATCAAAGTTTCTTTTTCTTTCTTTACTCTTATTTTCTTTTACTCTCCTCTGATGTGTTGCAATCTAAGAGAATCTGATAGCCTCGAGACTGCTTAGCCGTTGCAAGTACCCTTGATGACCTATGGTGATGAACAACCCTTCTCTTGCTAGTATAGTTTGCCCTTTTATTCGTAGTGTAGATCGAGAATGGGGAAGATCTTATGCGCCTTGCTTGATTGCCTTCAAAAATAAGGTAAGTCGTCGCAACGGATCCAAGGTATATGAGCACTGAAGAGGTAAGTAATTTTTAGGTTGTCTTTCTTTTCTTTTATTCTTTAGTTTCAATATCACAATCTCCAATCATTTTTATTACCCTTTTCAATTTTTTTTATATAATCCATTTTCATTTCCCAACCTTCTTAATCTATTACTTTCTCCCTAACTCACTTTAACCTAATTTTTCTCTTTTTCTTTTAAATAACTAAAGAAGAACTTTAACCATACTTTGTATCTTAAAAGAAGACTTATTAAAAAAGCTTCCATCGCTAGTCCCTCCATGTGGATCACCACCCGCATAGCCACTTTCTATTATGGTAGAATTGAGTAACTTGCACTCTTTAATCTTAAAAGTTCTAAAATTTTGTATTTGTGTGCAGGTTTCGACTTCAATCAAATTTTGGCGCCGTTGCCGGGGAGGGACGGTAAGCAATTCTCTTCAAAAGTTTACATTTTTGGTTAACTTTCTTCTTTGTATTTTGTACAGATTTAACAACAAGGAATTATTGCTGCAGTGGACACATAAGTGGCCTTGGACTCTGCTCAAGAAAGCAGAGCCAAGAAACTCTCAGATTTGCGACATTCTAGTGGCAAAACTGAGTGAACTACTAACCTGTATTTTTGCAGGTTGGCTGAATTAAAAATCTGAATTTCTGTTGCATTTATCTCCTTGTTTGACTCACTGTATATATATTTCTAATACAACAGTAAAAAGTTGATTTTAAATGCTAAAAATGATTTAGACTTTGCATTTAGGCACGTGTCTATTTCATTTCATTTTCTATTTACTGTTGAAGAGTTCTGGAGCCAAGGTATGTGCGCATAGCATTTAGTATAAGGTTCATTCTTGTATGAAAAAAAATACTTGAATGTTACTTTTTTCTATATACTTGTACACTGCACTAAATTGATTTAAGGGCTTGTCCTATAAACAAGATAAGGTGGGGAAGTCATTACCCTCCCTTAATCCACAAACAATCTCCTCACTCACTAACCTAAGCCTAACTAAAAATGAGTAGACGTTGGCCCTAGGGACATCTCGGACTCAATTAGGAGATTATACTAAGGGGGAAAGGTGTTGAAATTTGACTCCTACTAAATCAGTGTCTAGGAAGGGGATTAAGGGCCGAAAGCCCGAAGGTTGGTGGTTACTTAATTAAGGAACGTTTTTGACGGATAACCTCCCACCAATCTTGCCCTGACCTGGCTGATTAGCTTGTGGTCAAAGTCTGCATTATACCTCCTATGGACAGTCTAATCAGTTAGGAGTCGTCTAGATCAAAAGTCTACCCTAACTTAGGTTAGAATTTTTTTATTTTTTGTTTGCTTATTTGTTTGTTTTTTTCTTTGTTTGTGTTTTATTGTGTGATATAGCTTATAACAATAATTTTTTCAATTTTAATGGTAATCCATATTACACACCAACCTTTTTTTCGGATATTACCAACCTGGCATATCATAACTTTAACCAACCTAGTGTGCCGGATTGGTCTTATCCGAATCAATATAACCCATGCCCCCAATATTATAACCATAATTTCTAGAATAATTTCAACTCTTCACAGAGTCAGTGGGGATTCGCCTCCCTCGAGTCTAATTTTCAACCAACTTGCCCTCCTTATCCACCTTGTCCACAATATTTTCAAGATTCACACTCAGTTACACCAGTCCAAAATAGAAAACCATCAATTTTGGAAATGAGTATGCGTGAGTCCAAACAAAAATCACAAAATCTGATGGACTCACAATTTCACCACCAATTCTAAGACAACACTTCATCTTTTCAAGAAAACGATGAACCAATCAACTATGAAAAGATGCTTGAAGCCATGACTCAGGCTCAAAATGCTCGTAATCATGACATAGATATGATGGTCCAAAGTCTACATTCTCACCGTTTGGCCAGTTCTGATGTCGCTAACCATTCTGTTAGAGCCGAAGAGTCATTTTGTTTTGGAAAACAAGGTTCCATTTTAGAACAATCATTTGAACTTGCCCAAACTCCAAATATTGAAAAAGACATTGACAGTTTGGCAAGTTATCCCTTTCCTGAAATTGAACTTGAGAATGAATATGATTATGAACCTCAATCTAGTGATTCAATTCTACTTCCTGATTCAATTATTACTCCAATGTCTTCACCTGAATTCAATCTTTTTCCTGAGTCAACATTGAATCCTGTGCCAATTCATAATGAAATTGAATCGCCCATCTTTGATAATCATTTCATTGAACTTGACTAATTTCATATTTTTGAAAGTCCCATTGACAAATTGGCAAGTTCTCATTTTTATAAAATTGAACTCAATGAGAAATGTGACCCTGATTCTCTAATTTGTGATCCAGTTCAAATTCCCGAATCAATATTGACTCCTATTTTGTTACCCAATTTGAGTAATATTTTAGAGTCAGTTTTGATTCCCACACCTGTCATTCTTGAACTTGAATCACCAATTTTAAGTCACATTCCATTGTGGGAAAATGAATGTGGACTTGAGTTTTAACTTCTTGATTTGGACCCACTTCTTGAACCAATCTCGACTACTAAACCTTTACTTGATTTAAGTCACTTTCCTGAGTCAGTATTAGTTCCAGTACTTCCTGAGTCCAAGTCAATCATTCTATCCTTTCACACTCCATTTTGGGACAAGGCAGTTGACAAATTTGACTCCGAAATTATTTATCGAATTTAGAAATTAGATAGGGTTAAATTTTTAATTAAAATCCTTCATGGATACTTCATTTTAATGGGTTATATTAGAGAGATTTTTGGTGAGTTCCTCCGAACTCCTTACAAAGTCGATTGGGCCGCATTTCGTGGACCAATCAGACCACCACCGGAACCACCACCTTAAGGTAGTATTTTCCTTCCCTGTCTTCTTTTTCATGCATCTATGCATTAATTCATACATTGAGGACAATGCATGAGATAGGTGTGGAGGAGGGTTCTAACATAACTTAGGCTTTTCTTTTTATTAAAAAAAAATTTAACATTTTCTTTACTTTTTAAAACTTTTTGAAAATAGAAACAATATTTTGACATATTTTTTGTAAGAAATTAAGTCAATTTTAAGGAATAAAAAAATCAAAATTAGTATTTCTTAAACTTGGTCAAAATAAGATTATTTGTTTGATTTTTAGAGTTAGGAAGATAATTTGTCAAAGTAATTTAGTCTTGATCTTTACCTTAATGAAATATGCACACTTTATACACTTACACACTTAAGGTTCAAAAAAAAAAAAACGAAGATTCTTATGCCTTATCAAAAAATAGAAAAAGAAAAAATATATCTATGAAAGATGAACAAATCTAATTATTGATTAGCTAGGTGCTTTGGCCTAAGTAAGCCTTAGTATTTATGCGAAAGATGATTAAATAAGTTTGAGAATATATATATATATATATATATATATATATATATATATATATATATATATATATATATATATATATATATATATATATATATAAATCCTCTGATTAAGCTGGATATTTGTGCCTAATAAAATATAGGTATTCACGCCTAAAAGGGGTTCATATAATAAAATCCTTAGTTTTGTGGCCTTATTTGCTCGAGTCCTTATGTCCTTGGGGTGTTTTCTCACCCGATGCCCTAAGACCGTTTGGTTTGGGAGTCATCGATTAAAGGCTCATTACATGGGCAGATTAGAAAGCCTATTAGAACTAAGGAATAATACCACTATATATATATATATATATATATATATATATATATATATATATATATATATATATATATATATATATATATATATATATATATAAGGCATAAGAGTTAGAGTTAAAGAACCCTTAGTCAAAATTTTCATGGTCACAAGGTGCATATGACTCAGGGTAAAGTAATAGAATAGATGAGAAGTACAATTTGACTTCTTACTTTGATTGATAACAAATTTTTGAATAGAGACTAAGTTTAGGAATGAAAAATTCAGTTTCCCTATAACTTATAGATTACTTAAATCTTACAATTATATTTCAAATATTTTTCTCTTTCAAAATGCTTTTCGAAAATACTAACTCTTTGTTTCTCTTTCTTATGGATTTTGTGGGTGTAATCCGCTGAAAACCCTCATGAGACAAAACTCGTCCTCTAGGGGAAACCTAGAGGTTTAACGGCTTGTTGCACATGCTCAGTGCAATCGAGTGACCTGCGAAAGTGGTCTAATAATTTTTAGTATAGTTTAGTTGTTTTGCTCGAGGACGAGCAAAAGATAGGTATGGGGGTGTGATTGGTCGCTAAAATTGCACATTTATTATCATATTCTCATACTTATTATTAAATAAACTCTATTTGTTCCTAATTATTGTTTAATTTATTTATAGGCCCATTGCTAAAGGAGAATGAAGAGAAACGAGTCCAAAAAGCCCACCAAATTCTGATTTAATTCAGAATAAATTTGAAATCAGGAAATCAGGGTAAATCTTGGCATATCAGAGAGGTTGAAAACTGGTTGAAATGAATCCTCCCAAATCAAACGGTTGAAGCCAACAAATCAAAGATCGTTTCGTCAAAATCAGAAGCTGCAACGAGAAATCCAGAACCAGATAAAGCTGAATCTCAAAACCTGGAGCTGTACCCCCCGGACTATGGCCACCTGGCCACAGCCAGGCCGCGGCCAAAGCCACGGACCCGCGGCTCTTTAGTCGAGATAAGAGGAGCGTTTGCTCCCCTTATCTTCTCACTCCTCTCCCCTCTGGGTTTTTGTCTATAAAAGGCAGGATTTTCACTTAAAATGGGACGACCAAGTAGAGAATAGAACTTAGGATAATTTGTAGTTTGTAACTTAGGTTTTTAGTTTTCTTTTTATGTAATTTTTACTTTTCTTTATGTAACTGAGAAGAGAGACGGCTTTCATGGAGGATTGAGAGCAAGCTTATACTGCAGGTGACACCAGTGTAAGTGATCTCTTCTTTCATTGTTATTTGAATTGAATCAAAGTTTCTTTTTCTTTCTTTACTCTTGTTTTCTTTTACTCTCCTCTGATGTGTTGCAATCCAAGAGAATCTGATAGCCTCGAGACTGCTTAGCCGTTGCAAGTGCCCTTGATGACCTATGGTGATGAACAACCCTTCTCTTGCTAGTATAGTTTGCCCTTTTATTCGTAGTGTAGATCGAGAATGGGGAAGATCCTATACGTCATGCTTGATTGCCTTCAAAGACAAGGTATGTCATCGCAATGGATCCAAGGTATATGAGCACTGAAGAGGTAAGTAATTTTTAGGTTGTCTTTCTTTTCTTTTATTCTTTAGTTTCAATATCACAATCTCCAATCATTTTTATTACCCTTTTCAATTTCTTTTTATATAATCCATTTTTCATTTTCCCACCTTCTCAATCTATCACTTTCTCCCTAACTCACTTTAACCCAATTTTTCTCTTTTTCTTTTAAAGAACTAAAGAAGAACTTTAACCATGCTTTGTATCTTAAAAGAAGACTTACTAAAAAAGCTTCCATCGCTAGTCCCTCTTTGTGGATCACGACCCGCATAGCCACTTGCTATTATGGTAGAATTGAGTAAGTTGCACTCTTTAATCTTAAAAGTTCTGAAATTCTGTATTTGTGTGCAGGTTCCGACTTCAATCAGTTGCCATGAGAGAAAATTTGCTAAACATATAAAAGGAGTTAGAGAGAAGAAAACAAAGGGAGGTAAGGAGATAACCTTTTCATAGATTGTCACCTTCTATTATAAACACTCTTGATTTTCAACTCTGTACCACTCTCTCTCCTATTACAAGATCTACAAGAAATGGAAAATATAAAGGAGAAAGAAGAAGAACAACTAACCTAAATAATGTAAGATTCTGCAACAAGTTCAGAATTCAGAGTGTGTCTTCAACGGCCTACTACCCAGCCGCTAATGGCCTTGCAAAAGGTTTCAATAAAATTATTGAGAAACTCCTTAAGAAATTCGTCTCGAAGAGCCAACGCAACTGGGATGATAAGTTAGGTGAATGCATATGGGCTTAGCGCATAACAGTGAGAACCCCGATAAAAACTACACCGTTCTCTTTGGTATAGCGGTGTGAGGCCGTACTTCTATTAGAAATTCAAATCCCATCTCTACGCCTTGACAATGGAGATGACAAATGAGGAGAAGCATCAACTGCAACTCCAGGAGCTGGAAGCTTTGGACGATAAACGCGTGCAATCTCAACAGCAAATCAAACTCTATCAAGCTCGAATTACCAGAGCCTTCAATACGAAAGTCAAGGAGCTGACTTTTAAGAAAGATGACCTTGTCTTAACTGTCAGAAGGCCCATGGTGATGACACATAAGACCAAAGGAAATTCTAGCCTAAATGGGAAGAACCATTTGTAGTAGAGTTGGTTTATTCGAATTGAGCATACCGCCTTATAACCCCAAACGGCGATACGCTCATGATGTCGATCAATAACAGACTTTTGAAGCAGTACTATCCTTGACAGCATTCTTCCTATGATCAGGTTAACATTACACCTCTGATCAAAATTTTCAGACCCAGGATATTTGGAAGAGTGGCAAAAAAAAGTTTCTTTCTTTCTTCAATGGATCACATTACAGTCGATCATTGTCGAGCCGACTAAACACGATGCATGATGCAAACATCAAAGAAGAAACAAAGTGTGAAACTTCAGTTTTTAGCCTTGTCACGTTTCTCTAGTTTATCGAGGAACATCCGACACCTCTAACGGCAAGGATAAAGGAAAATGTTGGCTTTTAAGTCTAACATAAGTCCTCGACAACTCATCATGCTGAGAAGAATAGCATGGCTAGCCCAACTCAAATGGTAGTTGGTAAAGACATGTCAAATTCATTGATAGCTGAGGGTTTGTTTAAAATTCTAAGGGACTTGGTCCCGTCCTCCCCGCCAAAATCTCTTACCAATTCTCGCCCACAGAATTGTAGGACCACAAAATACTTGTGTCCATTTTCTCGACGGAATGAGCAGAGACTTGTCACGTTAACTATAAACCTCTGATAAGCCATATTTCTCTATCTCCAGTAGAGTCAGTCAAGTTAACATTAAACCTCTGACAACAAGACCCACTCAAAATCTCTCCGCTGTCATGTTAATGCGAAGTTAACATCATACCTCTAGCTCATATCCTTACCAAGTTAATATCACACCTTTGGCAAGATTCAACCCAACCCATTAAGTTAATATCACACCTCCGACGGTAAAATTTTTTTCTTAGATCCCCGACGGGTATAGTCTTACTTGTTATTCTCGTCAATAGAATGGCAGGTCCACCAAAATCACTATTAGGATGATATCATATCTTTAACGGTGTTCCTATCAATCCCCAGCTGAGTCTAAATTACATTAATACTAAACCTTTGATTAAGACTCAGTCACAATCCTCCACGGCGTGGGAAAAACTTCACTTGTAATTCTCAACTATAAAATAGCAAGTTCATAAAAACTATTCTATGCCCGTCAAGTTAATATTACACCTCTGACAGTAACCTTCATTAAATTCTTTAAATGAAAATTTTCAACTTTGACTTGCTAAGTTAAAATATTACACTTTTAGCAAATCAAAGATAATCGCTTCTACTTATCTGATTTTCAATACAAAAAAAGTCAAGACAAATAAGAAGGTAAGAAAAAGTTTCACTTTTATTGATATTCAAAAATATGAAAGTGATACAAAATGCTCTCTTATACAATAAGATTGAGTGTTACAACAAAGGAGTAAAAGAAGTCCCTCTTGCTCAGTTAAATGTTGCACTCACTTCTCAAAATATTGAAGATACACAAAGTTTGTATTCTTGACTGTGACTAAGAACAATAGATCAACTTTCTCTCATCTTGAGAATAATAGTGCTTTTTGAAGTCGAAATGCAGGGGAGCATTTGGATTCAACCGGACCAACTGGTGTGAAGGTCTTCACAAGGCCATAATCCTTCACTTAACGAGAAGCTCCACCACCAGAAAGTCATCTAATGAGCATGGGTTTTTTGTTGCTAACACTTCTTTAAACAAGATTGGTGAAAGGAGGATCTGAGACCTTACTGGTGACATTCTCTTTCCCGCGACGTTCAAATGCACCATGCTCATTGTGATCAGGAAGAATCTGAGATATTATTGGTGCATCATATTCAATAATATCTTGATGTGTACCGAGAAATGCACGAATCTTCCTCCCCCTTGGATAGAAGTTCTGACTTCTCAAGTAGTCACCAATAAAAAAAGCTGCCCATCCCAAATATCCTCCAATGGACACGGCAAAGACACTGAAACCAGCACCATCAATATGGCCAAGACCAGCAAGAAATAAAAAAAACCAAGGGTTAAAATTCTACAGAGACAGAAAACATGAAGCCGGGAGCACAAATGCGAAGCTGAAGTCATGAAATTCGGAAGCGAATCTCGCAGACCTAGAGATAGAAAATATAGATCCAAATGCGAGCCGATATTGGACTCGTGTCAGATAATTGAGACACGAGGCATATATCAAAGACGCAGACACGGGTCTTAAAACTTTCTAAAGTTACTCCAGATGCAGACAATGTGGAACCACGTCTAAGACTTCAAGACACAGAGTTCGTCACACTCGCGTCTAAAATTTTAAAAGAGTATCTAAGGTTTCAAGACACGGAGTTTGCCATATTCGCGTCCAGAGATCTCAAAATAGCAGACTTGAAATTTTCTAAGTCATGAACTTTAAACGCGAGCCTTGTATAAAAAACCTGCATTTCAAGTCTCAAAACGTTCACCATGCTCACGTCTGAAGAACTTGAGACTTAGAAGTCAACAAGCTCGCATTTCGTCAATTAATGCAAGGATCGCATTTGCAGAGCAAAGATGCAGGGATCTCAAGTCGAGTGTTTAAACTTCAAGAAAGAAGTTTTAAGAAGAGATCAAGAGACAAACTCTATTCATAAATGGCGATGACAGAGTTTCATGAAAACAGAGCCTGATCATGGCAAAGGCCATTTTCTACCTGAAGAAAAGTTCTCTGAAGGTTGGACATCATTTATTAAGGCACAGCGTTGAAAGTGCCTGAAGGGGTGCTTATTGATTTTGAAATCACCTAATAGTGATAATCTTTGAAGAAGATTGCAAGAAAGTATCAAAGCTTTGGGTTCTTTTAAAGAACTCTGAAAGTTCTTCAGAGCACATGCCCTTGAAGGAGAACAATCAAGACGGAGTTCTTCAGAGCACATGCCCGCAAAGGAAAACAATCAAGATGAACGACTGTTAAGAGGCTTATGGCTTATTTATAGGCTCGCTAATGACCATTAATTAACGACATAAAAATCAAAGCTTTTCTTAAAAGCCAATTAATAGCCTTAATTCGCTACGCGAATATCAAATCCAGTCTGGGTGAGACATGTGGATTTTTGCTTTGGGAAATCCCAATGACATACATCCCCAACTGTCAACACTAAATTTGCATTGAAAGATCAGCCGAAATCTTTGCATCTCCATAAACTGCATGCGACACTTCAAGGCCGCATTTTGAAGTCCGCGCCCCTTCACAAACCTAAGGTTGTGTTCTCTCAATGAAAGGAGGACTGCATCCTTAGCAATTCAAGGCCGCATTTTAAGCCTGCATACTTCCATTACCCGAGGGCTGCGTCCCCTCTAGCAAATTGAAAAGCGCAGGCATGCGTCTCTCAACAATTTAAAGTTGCATTTCTAGACAAATGCATGCGTCTCTCAACAATTCAAAGTCGCATTTCTAGACAAATCAGAGGCGCGTCATATTTCTAGAAAATTAGAGTCGCGTCGTCTCAACAAATCAGAGCCGCGTCTCTTAATAATTCAGAGCTGCATTTCTAGACAAATCAGAGTTGTGTCCTCTAAACAAGTCAGAGTCGCGTCTCTATTCAAGGCTGCATATAACCCGCAACTCAGTATTGCCTGAGTTTCTTGTCTACAACTCATAGCCGCATCTCAGTAAATAGCTAAGGACTGTGTCTCCACAATGGTCAAGGGTCGCGTCTATGAAAGCTATGTTCTCCCATACAACAAAGAATCTGTCTGATTCTCAAACATAAAGAAAGAATAAAGACAAGACAAAAATATGATAACTTTTATTATTTATATCAAATGATAAAAGTGATACAAACATTCTCTTATTTGACAAGTGGAGTGTTACAAAAAAAATAAATAAAAAAGGAGGGCTAATCCTGCTCAGCCAAAGAATAAATCTGGTCTGGAGGCGCTGCATCTCACGCTGTCGTGCCTTCTCAACTTCTACCCAAGTTTGAACCCTCAATTTTTTCTCTGATAAGAATATCTTCATGGCCAGCTATCCTCGACGAGATTCCAATTTGGAAGAATAAGCAGTAAGATCTTCTTGGACCCGTTTCCTGGCAGCTTCCACTTCTTTCAACCTTTTTCTGACAACAACAAGCTTCTGCTTATATACTTGAATCAAGGCTTGCGCCTTGGCAATAGCTGCCTGAGTAGTGGTTATGACTTGCTCTGCATTCTTGGTGACAACCTCGGATTCCCTGCAATCATCAACCAATTATTGATAGCTAGCTTGGAAGTCATGGAGGTGATGGGCCTCCTCAGCTATCTACTCCTCCATCTCTTTCCTCTACATTCTTGAGCAGTGAAGGGTTTATTCAGCATCAGCCGAGCCTTCTCGACCAGACAAGTCTTCTCCAGGGTCTTTAGCTCCTTCAAGCATATCCCCAGTTGCTCGACCAGTGTCAGATACGCCCTAACTTACTCTGAGCTTCTAGTATGACTTATGTTCTCAATCTAGATTTCAAGAAGCATCCGGGCAAACTCGAAGGAACTTCTCCCAGAAAGAACAAGTCGATGCAGGACCTCATGGAGGTGAAGAATTGTTGTACCATCTGATGCGCCAATTCTTCCATGATATCCATAGCTGGATCCAGCTCTATTGGTGCACTCCTGGATACCCTTTCTATAATGGTCCGTATAATGTCCATAGAGGCGGGAGCCAACTCGCTAGGTGCAGAGACAAGGCTGGAGGCAGGTTCTGTCAACGCTGAGGTCATGGTCGACACCTCCGGGGCCATTGTTATGGTAGCCTCTGAAGCAACAGGTGCAGCGACAAACTCCACAGCACTTATTTCAGCGGTTGAAGTATGAAGTGCGCTGTCTTCTGCGCCAGTGCTTACCATGGGCTCTTCTACTTGAGCCAGCCTAGTACTCTATGCATTCATAACTGTAACACCCCGCTCCCCGAATACGTACTTAGTTGCGTATTTAGATTTCTCGATCATAGTTTTTTTATTTACTTCCTGTATTTGTTTTGTATTATGAATTATTTATATGATAATTTTGCCGTGGATTTGGATTCGTGAACTCGGAGTAAGCCCTAGTCTGAACTGGGAACCCGATCCTAGAATATAGCTCGATTTGATCTTTTCGCTATTCAGATTCGACTGATTTTAGTTTCAAAAATTATTTTCTAATATTTTATATTTTCTATGATTTTCTGAAATTTTTTTGAATTAAATTGAAAATCTTCAAAACCGGTGTCGACCAATGCCGTTGACTGATTCTCAGATTTTTAATTTACAAACGGAGTTAAATTTTAAAAAATAGCTTTCACATTATCTCTTAAAATTATATTTTCTATCTAAATGTATTTTCCGAGATTTTTCAGAATTTATCAAAATCCGGCCGACCCGGTGTACATCGGTATTTACGGTGGATTTCAGGATTTTTAATTTGAAAATGGAATTGAATCTCTAAAATTTGATTTCATCAAACATCTTAAAATAATATTTATTATTTTTGAGAATTTTTGAAAACCTTTCCGAGTTACTTCATTTTCTGGGCTTTTCTGAAGTTTTCGGTGTTTTCCCAGATACTAGAATTTTATCCTGATATTTTACTTTTCTCTTTTTCTCATTTTCTCTCTCCTTTCTCAGCACGAGTCTCACCAGATGTGGATCGAATTCTTAATGCAAAGATTTCATTTCTGCCTGCATTTAATGCATTTCTGATCAACTCTGATCAAGTCATCATGACTTTTGTCTTTTCTGTTAAACGCGATCTCGCGTTTTCTCTAGACACAGGTTTCATCCTCGCGTCTGGGCAATTGCCAGATGTGGGTTTTCATTTTATGAGACGCGAGTCTCTTTTTAAAGAGACGCAGCTCTCATTTAATGGGGATGACAAACTTGTAATAATCAAAACCCCATCTTCTATATAAACCCCCCTTTTTTCCTTCTCTCTCTCTTTCATTTTCTTCCTTTCTTCTTTCATTTCCAGCATCAAAACAGCAGCCCAACAACCACCGTGCCTCCTTGGCTGGCCACCCTCTCCACCCTCCGTCTCCACCAACTTCTCCACCATTCTCTCCTCAATCTCCTCTCCATTCCAACAACAACCACAACACCATCCTCACAACCTTCTTCTTTCCTTTTTTCACCAAGCAACCCACTTCCACCACCATCTTCTCCATCATCTACACCACCACCTATACCACCTTGGCCACCAACAACCATGCCATCTTCCTCTCCTCGTCGTGCTTTTTCCAACGAGCTATAGCTTCGGCCTCCGAAACCCTTTTTCCAAAACTTCATTTCCACCATTTCAACTACACTTGCACCCTCTAGATGTCTTGGGCTTGGGGCTTTTGCTGCTCGTCTCTGTCCATTTCTGGCCACCTCCGGCCACCGCCGGCGAGGCCCCTCCGGCCATCCCCCTTTCCCTCTTCTTTCTTTCCTTCCTTTTTTTCCTTCTTTCCTTCTTTCTTTCTTTCTTCACTTCCTTCTTTATTTCCTTTATTTCCTTCCTTGTGTCTCTTACTCCTTCATTCCCTACGTCTCTCTCTCTCTTTCTATTATCTTTCTCACTCTCTCATCTCCATGTCTCTCTCTATCTCTGTTAATTGCTAGACGCGGAGCTCACCCCGCGTCTAAGTAATTCTTTAACGCGATCTTCGCGTTCTTGATATTGGTATAACGCGGTCCTCGTGTTCATGTATCAACGTGATGCGGAGCTCATGCCCGCGTCTGCGTTCTTCTCATGTTATACTTAAACGCGTGTCTCGAACCCTGCGTTTGTAAAAATCTACGCAACGCAACTCCCGCATCTACGATTCTCGCGTCTCCATTATCTCTCCTCCTGGTTCATTCTCTCCTCCTTTATATTGAATGCGTTTACGCGTTAATTTCCTGGATTCCAGAGATCAGGGATTTCACAATATTTTTCATATTTAGGCGAGTGTTCTCGCTTTCCTTTTGACTTCCCCTTTCATCGGGTCGACTTGTATTATTCACAATTTGTGCTGTTTGGAACTAACACTTTCTGCAGGTACTCTTGCCTTTGAGCCAAACCTCTGGTTACAACCTTTGAGGTTTAAAGTCCTCTTAACTTTCTCTATGCTACGCCTGGTAGGCGGACCTAGCGTTAATACTTTACTGCTTACTCCGTTCGAGTGTAGTTACCCCGTGAGCATGGCTTTCCCGTGAGCGGTAATATGGCGTTTATACGCTTGCTGTGACACGTGTGTCTAGCTACGCTACAAGCGGTAACAACACCGAGCGTGATAGCATTTAGTGTTGTACATTAGGTTTGCTCCAGCTTCTTCAGCACTGCTTGATTGTACTCAACTATTACTCTATCACTTGCTATGCACATGCTTGTTATGTTAACACTTGTCATACTCCTGTCTGTATCACTTGCTATCACTTGACATGGTATTACTTGACACCTGCTTCTGCTATGTGACCACTTAACATTTGTCCCCTGTTATGACATGACTTATCCCTGTCACCTATCTGAACACTTGTCATTGGTATGTTTTAACCTGATACCTATTATGATTAACTCTCTACTCATAATTATCACATTATGGGAATGTAGTACCTGACCTCTTGTTATGGACTCTCGTTATGCTTGTTATGAACTCTCATTATGCTTGTTATGTAATCCTGTTATGACCAGTTATGTTCCTACTCATTCCCATAATCTAATAATTATGTTTAATAAGCCATAAAAAAGATAACTTACATGAGGAATCGGAGGAACTGATGGATGTCGGTATGATGCCTTGCTTACAGTTATGGAATATTAAAACTTACGATTTGTGTTAGGGGGATTTCAGGTCCCCAAAAGATGCGTGTTAGGGGGATTCATGCCCCCAATGGCTGTGTCCCGGGCAGACGGGAACTACTATAAGTATGAGCTATCAGTTCTTCATCAGCTTCCAATAACCAACCTCGACTTACTTATATATGGATGTATGTGTGTTAAGATGTACACCAGGACAATACCTAGATATATGGGGTCGGACAAGTAATAATAATAAAATGCCAAGATAATAACTTGTTATGTTGCTCTACAAACTTGGTTATACCACTTGTCACGCCACAAGTGCTTTCATCAGGTTTTACATCAGATTTCTGGTTTATGAGCATTACTATATTATACCTGCTCACATCCTGTGTTACCACTTGTGTTCTATTCTACCATTCTCTTGCTATTATCTTATCATACTATGAGTGTTCCCTGCTTGGTATCATTTGCTGTATATCTACTTGCTCCTGCATGCTGTGCTCATGACACAATTTTCAATGCATATTTATAACTTAGATTTATTGATACACATGCGCTTATCTCAGCACGCCACTTGGCCTTAGCATCACCACTCGCCGGTGAGTTCTGACCCCTCTGGATCCTCATCTCCAGGTCTTGGAGCTCGAGTGTGTGAATTCTCCCAGTTGCTGATCAGATGGCGCAGCGATAGCGTGGATCTCCAGAAGACCGTCCAGAACCCTATCCTTCCAGGCACCCTGATCGGCTCTAGAGTTTTCCTGTTATGACTCTGAGCCTCTATTTGTACTATTCATACTTGAATATCTCTTTGTATTCTTGTAATTGTGCCTACCAATGTATAATATTCTTGTAATATTGTGTCACATCTCGTGACAGTAATTGTACTCATATGTTGGAATGTATAATGCACCATGTGCATTCGCACTCTGATTCTTGCCTGTAATGATGCTAAGCGTATATACGTAAGGGTATATCTGACCTGTGTATATACGTCGCAGAAACGTATCCGTACCCGCCGGATTGGGGCGTGCAGGATGGTATCAGAGCCTAGGTTTTCACATCTTCAGTACAACCAGTCGGCAAATTAATGGTAAAGAAATTTGCAACTGGAATACATGAGTCCTGGTTATACAATCTAACTACAAGTACAGGGTTACCTATTCTTTCTTGATCATGCTTCCCTTGATTTCTTATCCTTTCCATCTTTCCATTGTTTTGATTTTTCGTAGCCTTTATACTAACTTAAGATATGGATAAACATGAGAGGTAGCGGCTGGTTCTGAGTGAAGCTACTATATGATCTCTTCGGCCAAATCTATGAAGCTCGAGAATCTTCAGAATTGATCAACGATCGGTTTATCTTTTTAAAGTCGGTATTCGGGTTTTCTACAATTACTCTCTATTCTTGGCTATATTCTTCAGAGTGATTGATGCCTGATCATTGGAATTCTTAACTATCGGTCTTTTTAGTTATGTTCAGTATTATTAGGGTTCTTCGTCATCTTCGGTATCTTGGCTTATTCTCGAAATGATATTAAGTATACAGTATAGCAGGAATTCTATTACAAAGCAAAGATATCAGATCAGTATTATTTGGTATCGTTCAAAGACTTATACAGCCAGAAGTGCAAAAGATGTTTATATCCCGATTGTTATTCAGTCGACTTGAGAACCCTACCTGCAGTGATTCATATCTTGATTGGTATAATTCCTGTGCATGTCCCCCTTTGTGTTCATTTTATCCCTTATTGAAATTGCGAGGACGCAATTTTTTGTAAGGTAGATGAATGTAACACCCCGCTCCCAGAATACGTACTTAGTTGCGTATTCAGATTTTTGGATCATATTTTTTTGATTTAGTTCCTGTATTTGTTTTATATTACAAATTATTTATATGATTATTTTGTCAATGATCTGGATTCATGAACTCGGAGTCAGCCCTAGCCTGAACTAGGAGCCCGATCCGAGAATATTGCTCGATTTGGTCTTTTCGCTATTCAAATTTGACCGATTTCAATTTAAAAAATTATTTTCTAATATTTTAGATTTTTTATGATTTTCTGAAATTTTTCTGAATTAAATTGAAAATCTTCTAAACCGGTGTCGACCAGTGCCGCTGACCGATTCTCTGATTTTTAATTTACAAATGGAGTTGAATTTCAAGAAACAGCTTTCACATTATCTCTTAAAATCCTATTTTTCTATTTAAATGTATTCTCTGAGATTTTTCAGAATTTATCAAAATCCGGCCGACCCGGTGTAGAACGGTATTAATGGTGGATTTCAAGATTTTTATTTTGAAAACGGGATTGAATCTCAAAGTCCAATTTAAACAAACATCTTAAAATAATATTTATTATTTTTGAGAATTTTTGAAAACCTTTCCGAGTTACTTTATTTTCCGGACTCTTTCGAAGTTTTCGGTTTTTCCCAGATACCGAAATTTTATCCTGATATTTTACTTTTTTCTTTTTCTCATTTTCTCTCTCCTTTCTCAGACGTGACTCTCACCAGACGCAGATCTGATCTTTAATGCAGGGATTCCATTTCTGTATGCATTTAATGCACTTCTGATCAATTCATCATGACTTTTATCTTTTCTGTTAAACGCGATCTCGCGTTTTCTCTGGACACAGGTTTCATACTCGCGTCTGGGCAATTGCCATACATGGGTTTTCATTTTATGAGACGCGAGTCTCTTTTTAAAAGACAAAGCTATCATTTAATGGGGATGGCAAACTTGTAATAATCAAAACCCCTTCTTCCATATAAACCCCCCTTTTTTTCCTTCTCTCTTTTTCATTCTTCTTCCTTTACTCTTTCATTTCCAGCACCAAAACAGCAGCCCAAAAGCCACCATGCCTCCTTGGACGGCCACCCTCTCCACCACCATCTCCACCAACTTCTCCACCATGCTCTCCTCCATCTCCTCCTCCATTCAACAACAATAACAACCACAACACCATCCTCACCACCTTCTTCTTCTTTCCTTTTTTCACCAAACAACCCACTTCCACCACCTTCTCCACCACCTACACCACCACCTACACTACCTTAGCCACCAGCAACCATGCCATCTTCCTCTCCTCGTCGTGCTCTTTCTAATGAGTTATAGCTTCACTCTTTGAAACCCCTTTTTCAAAACATCATTTTCACCATTTCAACTACACTTGCACCCTCTAGATGGCTTGGGCTTGGGGCTTTGGTCGCCCATCTCTGGCTATTTCTGGCCATCTCCGGCCACCTCTGGCCGCTATTGGTGAGGCCCGGCCAGCCATCACCCTTTCCCTTTTCTTTCTTTCCTTCCTTTATTTTCCTTCTTTACTTCTTCTTTCTTTCTTTCTTCACTTCTTTCTTTCCTTTATTTCCTTCCCTGCGTCTCTTACTCCTCATTCCCTGCGTCTCTCTCTCTCTCAATTATGTTTCTCACTCTCTCGTCTTGCTGTCTCTCTTTTTCTCTGTTAATTGCTAGACGCGGAGCTTACCCCGCTTCCAAGCAATTCTTTAACGCGATCTTCGCGTTCTTGATATTTGTATAACGCGGTCCTCGCGTTCATGTATCAACGTGATGCAGAGCTCATGCCAGCGTCCGCGTTCTTCTCATGTTATAGCTTAAATGCGGGTCTCGAACCCCACGTTTGTGGAAATCTACACAATGTGACTCCTGCGTCTGCGATTCCCACGTCCCCATTTTCGCTCCTTCTAGTTCATTCTCTCTCCTCCATTATATTGAACGCGTTTATGCGTTGATTTTCTGAATTCCGAAAATCAAGGATTTCACAGTATGTTTCATATTTAGGCGAGTGTTCTCGCTTTCCTTTTGACTTCCCCTTTCATCGGGTCGACTTGTATTATTCACAATTTGTACTATTTGGAACTAGCACTTTCTTCAGGTACTCTTGCCTTCGGTCCTAATTTCTGGGTACTACCTTTAAAGTTTAAAGTCCTCTGGACTTTCTCTATGCTACGCCTGGTAGGCGGACCTAGCGTCAACACTTTACTGTTTACTCCGTTCGAGTGTAGTTATCCTATGAGTATGGCTTCCCCGTGAGCGGTAGTATGGCGTTAATACGCTTGCTGCGACACGTGTGTCTAACTACGCAGCAAGTGGTAACACATCGAGTATGATAGTATTTAGTGTTGTACATTAGCTTTGCTCTAGCTTGCTCAGCTCTGCTTGATTGTGCTCAATTATTACTCTATCATTTGCTATACACATGCTTGTTATGTTAACACTTGTCACACTCCTATCTGTATCACTTAACTGATGTGCTATCACCTGACATGGTATTACTTGACACCTACTCTTGCTATGTGGCCACTTAAAATTTGTCCCTTGTTATGACATGACTTATCCCCGGTCACCTACTTGAACACTTGTCATTGGCATGTTTTAACCTGATACCTGTTATGATTAACTCTCTACTCATGATTATCACATTACGGGAATGTAGTACCTGACCTCTTATTATGGACTCCCGTTATGCTTGTTATGAACTCCCGTTTATGCTTGTTATGTACTCCTGTTATGACCAGTTTTGTTCCTACTTATTCCCATAATCTGATAATTATGTTTAATAAGCCATAAAAAGATAACTTACATGGAGAATGAGAGGAAGTGATGGATGCCGGTATGATGCCATGCTTATAATAATGGAATATTAAAACTGACGATTCGTGTCAGGGGGATTTCAGGCCCCCAGAAGATGCGTGTTAGGGGATTTCAGGCCCTCAATGGCTGTATCTCGGCGGACAGGAACTACTATATGTATGAGCTATCAGTTCTTCATCAGCTTCCAATAACCAACCTCGACCTACTTATATATGGATGTATGTGCGTTGAGATGTACACCAGGACACATATCTAGATATATGGGTCGGATGAGTAATATTAATAAAATGCCAAGATTATAAATTGTTATGTTGCTCTACAAAATTGGTTATACCACTTGTCTCGCCACAATTGCTTTCATCAGGTTTTACATGGGATTTCTGGTTTATGAGCATTACTATATTATACCTGCTCACATCCTGTTTTAACCACTTATGTTCTATTCCACCAGTCCCCTACTCTTATCTTATCATACCATGAGTGTTCCCTGCTTGGTATCATTTACTGTGTATCTACTTGCTCCTACACGCTGGTGCTCACAACACGGTTTCCAATGCATATTTATGACTTAGATTTATCAATACACATGTACTTATCTCAGCACGCCACTTGGCCTTAGCATCACCACTCGCTGAGGAGCTCTGACTCCTCTGAATCCTCATGTCCAGGTCTTGGAGCTTGGAGCGTATGGATTCGCCCAATTGCTAATCAGAGTGGCGCAGCGGTAGCGTGGATCTTCGCAGACCGTCCAGAGCCCTATCCTTCCAGGCCCCCTGCTCGGCTCTAGAGTTTTCCTGTTATGACTCTGAGCCTCCATTTGTACTGTTCATACTTGAATATCTCTTTGTATTCTCACAATTGCGCCTACCAGTGATGTAATATTCTTGTAATATTGTGTCACATCTGGTGATAACTTTCTAATTGTACTCATATGCTGGAATGTATAATGTACCACGTGCTTCCGTACTCTGATTCTTGCCTGTAATGATGCTTAGCGTATATACGTGAGGGTGTTTCTGACCTGTGTATATATGTCGCAGTAACGTCTCTGTACCCGCTAGATCGGGACGTTACAGGATGGTATCAGAGCCTAGTTCTCACATCATCAGTACAACCAGTCGGCAAATTAATGGTAAAGAAATTTGCAATTGGAATGCATGAATCCTAGTTATACAATCCAACTATAAGTACATGGTTATCTATTCTTTCTTTATCACCCTTCCCTTGATTTCTAATCCTTTCCATCTTTCTACTGTTTTGATTTTCGTAGCCTTTATACCAACTTAAGATATAGATAAACTAGAGAGGTAGCGGCTGGTTCTGAATGAAGCTGCTATATGATCTCTTCAGCTAAATCTATGAAGCTCGAAAATTTTCAGAATTGATCAACGATCGGTTTATCTTTTAGAAGTCGGTATTCGTGTTTTTCTACAGTTACTCTCTATTCTTGGCTATATTCTTCAGAGTGATTGTTGCCTGGTCTTCGAAATTCTTAACTATTGGTCTTCTTTAGTTATGTTCAGTATTATCAGGGTTCTTCTTCATCTTCGGCATCGTGGCTTATTCTCGGAATGATATTAAGCATACAGTATAGCGGGAATTCTATTACAAAGTAAAGATGTCAGAGCTGTATTATTTGGCATCGTTCAAAGACTTATACAGCCGGAAGTGCTGAAGATGTCTATATCCCGATTGTTATTCAGTTGACTTGAGAACCCTACCTGCAGTGATTCATATCTTGATTGGTATAATTCCTATCCATGCCCCTCTTTGTGTTCATTTTACCCCTTATTAAAATTGTGAGGACGCAATTTTTTGTAAGGTGGATGAATGTAACACCCCGCTCCCGGAATATGTACTTAGTTGCGTATTCAGATTTCTCGATCATATTTTTTTGATTTACTTCCTATATTTATTTTGTATTATGAATTATTTATATGATTATTTTGCCGTGGATCTGGATTCGTGAACTCGGAGTCAGGCTAGTCTGAATTAGGAACCCGATCCTAGAATATTACTCGATTTGGTCTTTTTGTTATTCAAATTTGATCAATTTTAGCTTCACAAATTATTTTCCAATATTTTAGATTTTCTGAAATTTTTCTGAATTAAATGAAAATCTTCAAAACCGGTGTCGACCAGTGCCGTTGACCGATCTCAGATTTTTAATTTAAAAATGGAGTTAAATTTCAAGAAATAACTTTCACATTATCTGTTAAAATTATATTTTCTATCTAAATGTATTTTCTAAAATTTTTTGGATTTTATCAAAATACGGCCGACCCGGTGTATATAGGTATTAATGGTGGATTTCAGAATTTTTATTTTGAAAATGGGATTGAATATCTAAAATCCGATTTCATCAAACATGTTAAAATAATATTTATTATTTTTGAGAATTTTCGAAAAGCTTTCTGAATTACTTCATTTTTCAGGCTTTTCCGAAGTTTTAGTGTTTTCCTAGATACTGGAATTTTATCCTGATATTTTACTTCTCTTTTTCTCATTTTTGCTCTCTTTTCTAAGACACGAGTTTCACTAGATGCAGATCTAATATTTAATGCAGAGATTCCATTTCTGTATGCATTTAATGCACTTCTGATCAACTTTGATCAAGTCATCATGACTTTTGTCTTTTCTGTTAAACGTGATCTCGCGTTTTCTCTGGACGCAGGTTTCATCCTCACGTCTGGACAATTGCCAGATGCGGGTTTTCATTTTATGAGACACGAGTTTCTTATTAAAGAGACGCAACTCTCATTTAATGGGGATGGCAAACTTCTAATAATCAAAACCCTTTCTTCTATATAAACCCCCCCTTTTTTTCCTTCTCTCTCTCTCTCATTCTTCTTCCTTCCTTCTTTCATTTCCAGCACCAAAACAGCAGCCCAAAAGCCGCCATGCCTCCTTGGCTGGCCACCCTCTCCACCCACCATCTCCACCACCATCTCCACCAACTTCTCCACCAACTTCTCCACCATTCTCTCCTCTATCTCCTCCTCCATTCCAACAACAATAACAACCACAACACCATCCTCACCACCTTCTTCTTCCTTTTTTCACCAAACAACCCATTCCACCACCACTTATACCACCACCTACACCACCTTGGGCACCAACAACCATTTCATCTTCCTCTCCTCGTCGTGCTCTTTCCAACGAGCTATAGCTTCGCTCATCGAAACCCCTTTTCTAAAACTTCATTTTCACCATTTCAGTTACATTTGCACCCTCTAGATGGCTTGGGCTTGGGGCTTTGGCCACCCATCTCCGGCCACCTCCGGCCGTCTCTAGCCACCTCTGGCCGCCGCCAGCTAGGCTCGACCGGCCATCCCCCTTTCCCTTTTCTTTCTTTCCTTCCTTTCTTTTCATTCTTTCCTTCTTCTTTCTTTCTTTCTTTCTTTCTTCACTTCCTTCTTTCTTTCCTTTATTTCCTTCTAGGCATCTCTTACTCCCTTATTCCCTACGTCTCTCTCTCTTTCTATTATCTCTCTCACTCTCTCATCTCCCTGTCTCTCTCTTTCTCTGTAAATGGTAGACGTGGAGCTCACCCCGCGTCTAAGCAATTCCTTAACGTGATCTTCGCGTTCTTGATATTTGTATAACGCGGTTTGCGCGTTCATGTATCAACGCGACGCATAGCTCATGCCCGCGTCTGCGTTCTTCTCATGTTATAGCTTAAACGCTGATCGTACATATATTTTGTATTCTTTTCATTACACTCCTACATTTATCGTGTAATAAATCTGCTAATTTCCTTGTCTTAAATATCTATTTTGCAGAAGATAATAATGAAGAGAAAGAGGATTAAACCAAAAAAATACCAGTTAAAATCAGATTTAACTGGATCTATTTCGTTAGCTGAGGTGATCCCAAATCTAGTTAGAACAAATCAAGGATTGGGGCAAATGTTCAGCTGAAGATTAGAGCAAATCAGAAAGATAACACCAAATGAAAACCGATAAAATTTAGATTTCTATAAATCCATTTTGGTTAGTTAAAGATCAACCGAGGATAATATCAAATACATAGAGATAAATGGATAGAGAGAAGACTAACGGATGAGATGAAGCATGTTTGGCTCAGATTCTGACTGGATACATTTTAGTATTTGAATCATTATTTTCACTGTCGAATCTCAAATCTGATGATTCAAGATGATCCAGAAAGCAGTTACAGGGCCACAACTCTTATGTGATCACTATTTCTAATTCTGTCATTTGGTAAGTGATATTCAACAATCAACACACCAACAAACTTCAGAAAAGAACTAAATATCCACATCAAATCAAGTTTGGAGATAAGGAGAAATTCAAAAATAGTCAGCTTTCCCTATCTTCATACTCCTCTAACCTCTGCATTTCTTCTATAAATACCTGCAATCTCAAAGGCAAAAGGAGGACCATGCAGAGATAGAATTTAGTCCACATTTTTATTTTTTTAGTGTAGATTTTTATTTTCTTTTCATGTAATTTTTATTTCTTTGTAAGTATAGTTTAGACTGAGATTCATTTAATTAAGAAAGAGGCTTATGTTGAGAGTGACACCGATGTGCCTCCTTCTTTCTTCCAAATTTTCTGCAAGCAATAAAAGGTAATTTTTTTATGTTTGTCTTTGCTTTTGTTTTCTTCTTCTTCTTTCTACTTTTCCTCTTTTGGTTATGATGAGCATTCAAGTGAATCTAGAGGCATCAGTATATTCATGTTTGTGTGAGTGCCAACGATATTACATGATGATGTTCTCCTCCTCAAGATTCTGTATCATTTCATTCTCGTTTGTCTTGATGATGTAATGTGAATGAGGACTGAGCTCGATCTTATGTTTTATGTGTTGAACGCCTCTGCAGTAAGGTACAACATGTAAGGGTTCCAGGTAAGTCATCAATTAGAGGAGGTAAGTATTTCTTTAATCTTTTCTTTCTTTTCTTTTATTTCCTTAGTTTAGATCACCAACACAAACAACACCCAACTTTTTCATCACTCACATTTTGATTTCTTTGTATATATCTATTTTTGTTTTTCTCCATCTTCTCATTCTACTACTTTCTTTCTAACTCAAGTTTAACTCAATTTTTCCTTTTTCTTTTAAAGAACTAAAGAAGAACTTTAACCACACTTTGTAGCCTAAAAGAGAACTTATTAAAAAGCTTCTATCGCTAGCCCCTCCTTGTGGATCACGACCCGCATAGCCAATTGCTATTGTGGTAGAATTGAGCACCTTGCACTGCTGTTTTAAAAGTTCTGAAATTCTATATTTTTGTCCAGGTAAAACCTCAATCAAATTTTGGTGCCGTTGCCGGGGAGGGACGGTAAGTAATTCTCATTAAAGTTTATATTTTTAGTTAACCTTCTTCTTAGTTTTTGGTGTACAGATTTAACAATAAGGAAATTTTGCTGCAATGGACATATAAGTGGCCTTGGACTCTGCTCAAGAAAGCAGAGCCAAGAAACCCTCAGATTTACTACATTCCTATGGCAATCTGAATGAACTACTAACCTGTATTTTCTGCAGGTTAGCTGAATTGTAAAGTATAATATCAGTAGCTATTAATTTTCTTGTTTGTCTCACTGTTCTTCCTTTCTAACCTCAACAGTAAAATGAAGTTTGTTAAATGCTAAAAATGGTTAGACTTTGCATTTAGGCACGTGTCTAATTCGTTTACATTTTACATTATTGCTGAAGAGTGCTAGAGCAAAAGGTACGTTTGCATGGCATATAGTTTAGGAAATGTATTTGAGTGATTATTTGCATGTTGAATGTTAATTTTCTTTATCCTGCACACTTTGTACAATCAATCTTAAGGGCTTGTCCTATAAATAAGATAAGGTAACTAAGTCATTATCCTCCCTTAGCCCACAAATAATCTCCTCACTCATTAACCCAATAAAAATGAGTAGACGTTGGCCTTAGGGACATCTCGGACTCAATTAGGAGATTATCCTAAGGGGGAATGTGTTAGAATTTGACTTCTACCAAATCAGTTTCTAAGGAAAGGGATTGAGGGGCGAAACCCCGAAGGCTGGTGTTTTGGCTTAATTAGGCCCATCGTTTTTGCGTGGATACCTCCCACCAATCTTGCCCTGACCTGGCTGATTAGCTTGTGGTCAAAGTCTGCATTATACCTCCGTGGACAGTCTAACCAGTTAGGAGTCGTCTAGGTCATAGGTCTACCCTAACTTAGTTTAGAATTTTTTCCTTTGTTTGCTTATTTGTTTGTGCTTTATTGTGTGATATGACTTATAACAATAATTTTTTCAATTTTAATGGTAATCCAACACCTCTTTTTCGGAGATTACGAATCCGGCATATCATAACTGATTGAGGCTAAACCTGCACACAAAATACGAGATTATAGAACTTAAGAAAGAATATGTGCAAGTGCTCAATTCTTCCGCTATAGCAAGTGGCTATGCGGGTCGTGATCCACAAGGAGGGTTTGCGATGGAAGCTTTACGGTTTTTTTATTGAAATCGTTTAAGAAAATAAAACGAAGGTTCTTCTCTGTTTTTAATTATGAAAATGAAAAAAGAAAGTTATCTTAAAGTTAAAAGAAAATGGAAGATGAAGAAGGTGGAAAATCAGAAAACGATGAAAAGCGACTAAGTACAATGAATTGGAGATGATAGAGTTAGAAGATGTAGTGATTTAATTTACAGAAATGAAAAAGAAAAGAAAACAAATATTTACCTTCTTTTCACCAAAAGCTTACCTTGAGTTCTTAGCTTCAATGTTACCTTGACTTGGAGGCAGTTAGCGCATAACCCATAAGAGTCGAGTGTTGGTCTCTTCTACATTACATCATCAAGATACGCAAGCATGAAATGATACAGAGAGACTCACAATTCCATCGTCATGAGCTATCGGTGGCACTCGCAAAGGCAAGGCTCTTTCGATGCTTTTAGACTCACTTGGAAGACAGTTGTACCAAAAAGAAAGGTAAAATAGAAAAGAAGAAGAGAACTAAAAAGAACATACAAAGAAATAGCATTGATTTGATTTCATAACAATCGAAGAAAAGAAATAAAACCTTACACCAATTGTCACTTTTAGCTCAAGCTTCAGTCTTGTTCTTCAATGAAAGTTGATCTCCTCAGAATTACATAAATGAAAACTAAATTACATGAAAAAGAAAAACAAAGGCCTAAGCTAAGAAATGGAAAAACTAGTCTAAAATCCTAATCTGCCTTCACGTCCCTTTTTCAGCGCAGATAATGGCCTTTTATAGGCATAAACCCAACAACCAGAATCCCGGGGAGGTCGGGGGAGCAAACGCTCCCCTAACTCCCCAACAAAGCCGCGGAAACGGGGCCCAAGCCGCGTTTCCGCGGCAAGGGTGTGGCCAGGTGGCCACACCCTGTTGGTGGGTCTCTCCGGGGGTTTCTTCTGGCTTTATCCTTTGTTGGTTTTGTCGTTTAAGCTCCGGATTCTGATGAAATGGCCTTGGATTCTTGGCTTTAAACTGATCGATTCTAAGAGGATTCTTCTCAACCGGTTTCAACCTCTTGATTTTGCCCTGATTTTATGTGTACGAATTAACTCTGATTTAATTCAGAATTCTGGTGGGCTTTTGGGCTCATTTCTCTTCATCTCCTTAAGAATTGGGCCTGCAAATAAATTAAACAAATAATTAGGACAATGCAGGCTTTTATTCTAAAATAAGTATGGAAATGTGACATTAAATATGCAACATTAGCAACCAATCAATAACTTTAACCAACCTAGTGTGCCGGATTGGTCTTTTCCGAATCAATATAACCCATGCCCCAAATCTTATAACCATAGTTCCAGAATAATTTCAACTCTTCACAGAGTCAATGAGGATTCACCTCCCCCGAGTCCAATTTTCAACCAACTTGTCCTCCTTATCCACCTTGTCCACAATATTTCTAAGATTCATACTCAGTTCCACCAGTCCAAAATAGAAAACCATAAATTTTGGAAATGAGTATGCGTGAGTCCAAACAACAATCACAAAATCTGATGGACTCACAATTTCACCACAAATTTCAAAATAACACTTCACCTTTTCAAGTCCAAGCGCAACAAAATGATGAACCAATCAACTATGAAAAGATGCTTGAAGCCATGACTCAGGCTCAAAACGCTCGTAATCATGACATAGATATGATGGTCCCAAACTTTACGTTCTCACCGTTTGACCATTTCTGATGTCCCTAACCATTTTGTTAGAGCCGAAGAGTCTTGTTGTTTTGGAAAACAAGGTTCCATTTCAGCACAATCATTTGAACTTGCCCAAACTCCAAATTTTGAAAATGACATTGACAGTTTGGCAAGTTATCCCTTTCCTGAAATTGAACTTGAGAATGAATATGATTCTGAACCTCAACTTAGTGATTCAATTTTACTTCCTGATTCAATAATGACTTCGGTGTCTTCATCTGATTTCAATCTTTTTTCCGAGTCAACATTAGATCCTGTGCCAATTCATCATGACATTAAATCACCCATCTTTGATGATCATTATATTGAACTTAACCAATTTCATACTTTTGAAAGTCTTATTGACAAATTGGCAAGTTCTCATTTTTATGAAATTGAACTCAATGAGAAATGTGACCTAGATTCTCAAATTTGTGATACAATTCAAATTCTCGAATCAATATTGACTCCTGTTTTGTTGCCCGACTTGTGTAATATTTAGAGTCAGCTTTGATTCCCACACCTGTCATTCTTGAACTTGAATCACCAATATTAAGTCAGATTTTATTGTGGGAAAATGAATGTGGACTTGAGTTTCAATTTCTTGATTTGGACCCACTTCCTGAACCGATATTGACTCCTGAACCTTTACTGGACTTAAGTCACTTTCCTGATTCGGTATTAGTTCCCGTACTTCCTAAGTCTATGTCAATCATTCTATCTTTTAACACACCATTTTGGGACAAGGCGGTTGACAAAATTGACTCTGAAATTAATTATGAATTTGGAAATTAGTTGGGGTTAAATTTTTAATAAAAATCCTTCATGTATACATCATTTTAGTGGGTTATATTAAAGAGGTTTCTGGTGGGTTCCTCCGAACTCCATGCAAAGTCGATTGGGCCGCATTTCGTGGACCAATCAGACCACCACCGGAACCACCACCTTAAGGTAGTATTTTTCTTCACTGTCTTCTTTTTCATGCATCCATGCATTAATTCATACATTGAGGACGATGCATGAGATAGGTGTGGAGGAGGGTTCTATTATAACTTAGGTTTTTCTTTTATTAAAAAATTAACATTTTTTTACTTTTAAAAACTTTTTGAAAATAGAAAAAATATTTTGACATATATTTTTGTAAGAAATTAAGTCAATTTTAAGGAATAGAAAAATCAAAATTAGGATTTCTTAAACTTAGTCAAAATAAGATTAATTATTTGATTTTTAGGGATGGAAAATAATTTGTCAAAGTAATTTAGTCTTGATCTTTACCTTAATGAAATATGCACACCTCATACACTTACACACTTAGGGTTCAGATACAAAGATTCTCATGCCTTATAAAAAAAAGAAAAAAAGAAAAAATATATCTATGAAAGATGAACAAATCTAATTATTGAATAGTTAGGTGCTTTGGCCTAAGTAAGCCTTGGTATTTAAGTTTGAGAAAATACATATAATATAAAACATCTTCTGATTAAGCTGGGTATTTGTGCCTAATAAAGCATAACTATTCACGCCTAAAAGTGGTTCATATAATAAAATCCTTAGTTTTTGTGGCCTTGTTTGCTCGAGTCCTTAAGTCCTTGGGGTATTTTCTCACCCGGTGCCCTAAGACCGTTTGGTTTGGTAGTCATCGATTAAAGGCTCGTTACATGGGCAGATTAGAAAGCCAAATAGAACTAAGGAATAATACCACCAGAATATATATATAAATAAATAAGGCATAAGAGTTAGAGTTAAAGAACCCTTAGTCAAAATTTTCACGGTCACAAGGTACATATGACTTAGGGTAAAGTAATAGACTAGATGAGAAGTACAATTTGACTCCTTACTTTGATTGATAACAAATTTTTAAATAGAGACTAAGTTTAGGAATGAAAAATTCGATTTTCCTATAACATATATAACTTATAGATTATTTAAAACTTACAATAATATTTCAAATATTTTTCTTTCAAAATGTGTTTTCAAAATACTAACATTTCTTTCTTTCTTTATGGATTTTGTGGGTGCAATCCACTGAAAACCCTTACGAGACAAAACTCGTCCTTTAGGGGAAACCTAGAGGTTTAATGGCTTGTTGCACATGCTCAGTGCAATCGCGTAACCTGTGAAAGTGGTCTAATAATCTTTGGTTTAGTTTTGTTGATTTGCTCGAGGACGAGCAAAAGATAGCTGTGGGGGTGTGATCGTACATATATTTTGTATTCTTTTCATTACACTCCTACATTTATCGTGCAATAAATCTGCTAATTTTCTTATCTTAAATATCTATTTTGCAGAAGATAATAATGAAGATAAAGAGGATTAAACCAAATAAATACCAGTTAAAATCAGATTTAACTGGATCTATTTGGTTAGCTGAGGATGATCCCAGATCTAGTTAGAACAAATCAAAAATTGGGGCAAATAGTCAGCTGAAGATCAGAGCAAATCAGAAAGATAACACCAAATAAAAACTGGTAAAATTCAGATTTCTATAAATCTATTTTGGTTAGCTAAAGATCAACTGAGGATAATATCAAATACAGAGAGATAAATGGATAGAGAGAAGATCAACGGATGAGATGAAGTAAGTTTGACTCAGATTCTGACTGGATACATTTTAGTATTTGAATCATAACTTTCACTACCAAATCTCAAATCTAATGATTCAAGATGATGCAGAAAGCAGACTTACAGGGCTACAACTCTTATGTTGATCACTATTTCTAATTCTATCATTTGTTAAGTGATATTTAGGAATCAATACGCCAACAAACTGTAAATTAGAACTGAATATCCACATCAAATCAAGTTTGGAGATAAGGGGAGGATTCAAATTCAGAAATAGCCAGCTTTCCCTATCTTCATACTCCTCTAACCTCTGCATTTCTTCTATAAATACCTGCAATCTCAAAGGCAAAAGGAGGACCATGCAGAGATAGAATTTAGTCCACATTTTTATTCTTTTTAGTGTAGATTTTTATTTTCTTTTCATGTAATTTTTATTTCTTTGTAAGTATAGTTTAGACTGAGATTCATGTAAGTAAGAGAGAGAGAGGCTTATGTTGAGAGTGACATTGATGTACCTCCTCCTTTCTTCCATCATTTCTGCAAGCAATAAAAGGTAATTTTTTTATGTTTGTCTTTACTTTTGTTTTCTTCTTCTTCTTTCTACTTTTCCTCTTTTGGCTATGATGAGCATTCAAGTGAATCTAGAAGCATCAGTATAGTCATGTTGTGTGAGTGTCAACGATATTATAGATAATGTTCTCCTCCTCAAGATTCCGTATCATTTCATTCCTGTTCGTCTTGATGATGTAATGCGAATGAGGACTGAGCTCGATCTTATGTTTTATGCGTTGAACGCCTCTGAAGAAAGATAGAACATGCAAGGGTTTCAGGTAAGTCATCGACCAGAGGAGGTAAGTATTTCTTTAATCTATTCTTTCTTTTCTTTTATTTCTTTAGTTTAGATCACCAACACCAACAATACCCAACTTTTTCATCACTCATTTCGATTTCTTTGTATATATCTATTTTCTATTTTTCTCCACCTTCTCATTCTGCCATTTTCTTCCTAACTCAACTTTAACTCAAAATTTTCTTTTTCTTTTAAAGAACTAAAGAAGAACTTTAACCATACTTTGTAGCCTAAAAGAGAACTTACTAAAAAGCTTCTACCGCTAGTCCCTCCTTGTGGATCACGATCCGCATAACCACTTGCTATTGCGGTAGAATTGAGCACCTTGCACTACTGTTTTAAAAGTTCTGAAATTCTGTATTTTTGTGTAGGTAAAACCTTAATCAAATGCGGGTCTCGAACCCCGCATTTGTGAAAATCTATGCAAGGCGACTCCCGCGTCTGCGATTCCTATGTCTCCATTCTCTCCTCCTTTATATTGAACGCGTCTACGCGTTGATTTCCTGAATTTCGGAGATCAGGGATTTCACAGTTTTTTTCATATTTAGGCGAGTGTTCTCGCTTTCCTTTTGACTTCCCCTTTCATTGGGTCGACTTGTATTATTCACAATTTGTTTTGTTTGAAACTAACACTTTTTACAGGTACTCTTGCCTTCGGGCCTAACCTCTGGGTACAACCTTTTAGGTTTAAAGTTCTCTAGACTTTTTGTATGTTACACCTGGTAGGCGGACCTTGCGTCAAAACTTTACAGCTTACTCCGTTCGAGTGTAGCTACCTTGTGAGCATGGCTTCCCCATGAGCGGTAGTATGGCGTTCATACGCTTGCTGGGACACGTGTGTCTAGCTACGCTGCAAGCGGTAACCACACTGAGCGTGACAGCATTTAGAGTTATACATTAGCTTGCTCTAACTTGCTCAGCTCTGCTTGATTGTACTCAACTATTACTCTATCACTTTCTATGCACATGCTTATTATGTTAACACTTGTGATACTCCTGTCTGTATCACTTAACTGATGTGCTATCACCGGACATGGTATTACTTGACACCTGCTCCTGCTATGTGACCACTTAACATTTCTCCCCTGTTATGACATGACTTATTCCCGGTCACCTAACTGAACACTTGTCATTGACATGTTTTAACCTGATACCTGTTATGATTAACTCTCTACTCATGATTATTCATGACGAGAATATAGTACTTGACCTCTTGTTATGGACTCCCGTTATGCTTGTTATGAACTCCTGTTATGCTTGTTATGTACTCCTGTTATGACCAGTTATGTTCCTACTCATTCCTGTAGTCTGATAATTATGTTTAATAAGCCATAAAGAAGATAACTTATACGGGGAATGGGAGGAAGTGATAGATGCCGGTATGATGCCTTGCTTATAGTAATGGGATACTAAAACTGACGATTCGTGTTAGGGGGATTTAGGCCCCCAGAAGATGCGTGTCAGGGAGATTTCAGGCCCCCAATGGTTGTGTCCCGGACGGACGAAAACTACTATAAGTATAAGCTATCAGTTCTTCATCAGCTTCCAATAACCAACCTCGACTTACTTATATATGGATGTATATGTGTTGAGATATACACCAGGGCATATACCTAGATATATGGGTCGGACGAGTAATAATAATAAAATGCCAAGGTAATAACTTGTTATGTTGCTCTACAAACTTGGTTATACCACTTGTCTCGCCACAATTGCTTTTATCAGGTTTTATATTAGATTTTTAGTTTATGAGCATTACTATATTATACCTGCTGACATCCTTTTTTACCACTTGTGTTCTATTCCACCAATTTTCTGCTCTTATCTTATCATACCATGAGTGTTCCCTGGTTGGTATCATTTACTTTGTATTTACTTGCTCCTGCATGCTGGTGCTCACGATACGGTTTTCAATGCATGTTTATGACTTAGATTTATTGATACACATGTGCTTATCTCAGCACGCCACTTGGCCTTAGCATCACCACTCGCCAAGAAGTTCTGACTCTTCTGGATTCTCATGTCCAGATCTTAGAATTTTGAGCGTGTGGAGTCTCCCAGTTGCTGATAAGAGTGGCGCAGCGGTAGCGTGGATCTCCAGTACCCCGTCCAGAGCCTTATCCTTTCAGGCCCCCTGCTCGGCTCTAGAGTTTTCCTGTTATAACTCTGAGCCTCCATTTGTACTGTTCATCTTGAATATCTCTTTGTATTCTCGCAATTGTGCCTACCACTGATGTAATATTCTTGTAATATTGTGTCATATCTGGTGATAACTTTCTAATTGTACTCATATGTTGGAATATATAATGCACCACGTGCATTCGCACTCTGATTCTTGGCTGTAATGATGCTTAGCATATATGCGTGTGGGTATTTCTGACCTGCGTATATACGTCACAGTAACGTCTCCGTACCCGCCAGGTCAGGGCGTTACAGGATAGTATCAGAGCCTAGTTCTCACATCTTCAGTACAACCAGTCGGTAAATTAATGGTAAAGAAATTTGCAACTGGAATGCTTGAGTCCTGGTTATACAATCTAACTACAAGTATAGGGTTATTTATTCTTTCTTGATCATCCTTTCCTTGATTTCTAATCCTTTCCATCTTTCCACTATTTTGATTTTTCATAGCCTTTATACCAACTTAAGATTTGGATAAACTAGAGAGGTAGCGGCTGGTTCTGAATGAAGCTGCTATATGATCTCTTCGGCCAAATCTATGAAGCTCAGGAATTTTCAGAATTGATCAACGAATGGTCAACGATCGGTTTATCTTTAGAAGTCGGTCTTCGGATTTTTCTATACTTACTCCCTATTCTTGGCTATATTCTTCAGAGTGATTGATGCCTGGTCTTCGAAATTCTTATCGGTCTTCTTTAGTTATGTTCAGTATTATCAGGGTTCTTCTTCATCTTCGGCATCTTGGCTTATTCTCAGAATGATATTAAGTATATAGTATAACGGAAATTCTATTACAAAGCAAAGATATCAGATCAGTATTATTTGGATCGTTCAAAGACCTATACAGCCAGAAGTGCAGAAGATGTCTATATCCTGATTGTTATTCAGTCGACTTGAGAACCCTACCTGCAGTGATTCATATCTTGATTGGTATAATTCCTGTCCATGTCCCCTTTGTGTTCATTTATCCCTTATCGAAATTGTGAGGACACTATTTTTTGTAAGGTGGATGGAATTTAACACCCCACTCCCAGAATACGTACTTAGTTGCGTATTCAGATTTTTGGATCATATTTTTTTGATTTAGTTCCTGTATTTGTTTTATATTACAAATTATTTATATGATTATTTTGTCATGGATCTGGATTCATGAACTCGGAGTCAGCCCTAGTCTGAATTAGGAACCCGATCCGAGAATATTGCTCAATTGGTCTTTTCGCTATTCAGATTTGATCGATTTCAGTTTCAAAATTCATTTTCCAATATTTTAGATTTTCTGGAAATTTTCTGAATTAAATTGAAAATCTTCAAAACCGGTATCGACCAGTGCCGCTGACCATTTCTCGGATTTTTAATTTACAAACGGAGTTAAATTTTAAGAAACTGCTTTCACACTGCTCTACGTCCCCTCTTTCACACAGAATGATTTCCACTACGTCCACACATGACCTTTCACTAAGGGACCTCTACTGAGGAATTATAATACTACCCTTGGAGTACACTACTCCTCTCTCAAATACAACCACCTCTACACAAGATAGACAGGCACAAAGTCAAATCACAATCACCTCTACGCAAGTGGGACAAGGCACAAAGCCAAACCACAATCGCCTCTACACAAGAGGGATAAGCACTAAGGCACAAAACCAAAACTCAACCATAATCACCTCTACATAAGAGGGATAGGCACAAAGCTAAAGCTCAACCAGAATCATCTCTACACAAGAGGGACAAGGCACAAAGCCAAAGTAAAGAAGAGATTACAAACTTGGTAATCACAATAGACCACAAACGATACTTAGTGATCACAATGGACTATAAACATCTTTCCTCGCAAAAACAAGATCCTATAGATAGGATTAGATATGATAGCTCAAGTGTGAGAAAACAAAGTGTTTGGAAATAAAAATAACAAAGAAAACACTTGGGAAGAACACCAAATAGATATTGAAATAAAGATCAAAACTAATTTCCCAAAGGCTTTCTTTTCTTTAATTTTCTAACACTTTAAAAACAAATAAAATAAATCTTTTTTGCTCAAAAACTCTTTTCAAACTTGCTACAAAATACTTGAAAGATGAGAAGAGAGGCTCACTAAAAATCTTTTCAAAACAGCCCAAGAGAAGCCCTATTTATAGCCTCTCAAAAATATAGCCGATGGCAGCCGGAAATTGTCAAAGTTAACCTTCCGGTCAACCGGTGGTCGACCGTCCAACGGTCGAATTTCTGACCGTTGGGCCTCCGGTCGACCGCTCGGTCGACCGAGCCTAGCTTGTCGGTCAACCGCCCGATCGACCGGCGCTACCCGATAGCCTGGTAGTTACAGTCGATCGACCGCTCGGTCAACCAGCCTTCTAGGCTGGCCTTGTGCATGTTCTCGTGCACATCGATCGACCGCCAGCAGGCTCTGGCTGGAATTTAGGGTTAGGGAACTTAGTCTTTTTAATTTGTATAAATTTCATAAATTCTCATAAATTCCAAAAAAATCAGTTCTTTATTAATATTTGAAGAACAAATATGTGTGACATAAATCAAAACATATTGGGAACAATTCGAACACTTTTGTGATATAAAAATTAAGCTTAAACACAAAATCGGTATTATTCGAAAACCAAAATTTGAAATTAAAATCCGATTTTTTTCCAAACTTGTATAAATATAAAAACAAGATATTTAAACTCTTTTGACCATAGAGTGTATGGATGGAATCCAATACAAATATAAATAATATATCTATGTCTTTGACATGAAATCCAAACCCAGTTAAACTGAAAGCCAAATATATTGAACTTTTGTGTGTGTGTGAACTTGAGCATATCAACATTAGTCTATCTTTACACAAGTTCTAAATACAAACTTAAACTAGACAAATTGAAATCTTCTTGTAGAACTCCTTCTCCAAGCCAATTCGATCTAAACATGATTCAAAGAGCTTGACTCCATATGAGTGCTAGATGCGATCTTGACGCGCGAGCTCTTGAATCTACATGAGATAGCTCCAAATTTCTTTTTTGACGTTAAACACCTACTAATATCTTGATCAATAACTGAAACTTTATAAACACAAGATCATTAGTAAAGTAACCTTCAAAACTAAGGTGAAAGGCCTCTGGGCTAACAATCTCCCTCTTTTTGATGATGATAAAACTTATGAGGTTATATATATATATATATATATATATAATATATATATATATATATATATATATATATATATATATATATTATATATATATATATATATATATATATATATATGCATACATTAAGGATAGGCTTCCTAGAAGCTCCCCCTTAACATATCCACGATTAATAAACATATAAAGATATGCAATGAAGCTCAAGACACCAATAAAACAAGATATATGCATAAACACAGTAAAACATGCATATATAAACCTGAATTCTTCTCCCCCTTTTTGTCATTCATCAACAAAGGGGTGAAGACGAACAAACAATAAACATATTTAAAAATTAAATTTTAATACCAATGAACACATTCAATTGAAAGAACCAATTGAAAGAAATATTTTTTTAATGAATTTATACCAGTAAAAGGACATGATATCAATTGAAAGTATGTACCAAATTTGTAGGTAAACACTATATTATTTTGCAATAAGGATACAAATTTGAAAATAATATCAATTTAAAATTATTGATACCAATATTGAAAATGTAAGCATATATCAAAGCAAAATATTTTTCATCATAAAGAGTGGGAGTAAGATACCAACTGAAAAGTAAAACTATTTGAAAAATAAAATAAAATTTTTTCTCCCTTTATGAAATACCAATAAAAACAATGCATAAGCTTGTGTATGATACCAATTGAAAAATAATTGACATTAAGAACTAAATCAAGCTTATCAAGAAATGATTTGTGCTAAAAATGTATGGCGTATATATTAAAGCACAAAAAAACATCTATATATATGTATCAGAGCAATATAATGTTACTTAAGATATGATTCATACATATATAGAAAACATGAGTATAGAGAATGAATTTTGATACCAATTGAAATCAAATTTTAGTTGATAAAATAAATGTTGGTACCACTTGTAAATAAACAAAAATTTTAAGATACCAATAGTAGATTTTGATATCAATAGAATGTGAAATTGATACCAATTGTAAGTACCAATTGAAATGAAGCATGAAATACATTTTGATACCAAAATAAATATAAAAATGCAAAAGCTTGTAAAGATACCAATTAATATTTAGAAATAAGTCAAGCTTAGCATAAACAATTTCGTGCTTTAAAGAAAATGTGTAAAGACATTGTAAAACAAGCACACTTAAGATCATATATATGTATGTGTGAAAATAAAAATACTAATTGAAATTAGAAGCATACATATATAGAAAACAAATATGAGTATACAAGCATATGAAATATCATGAAGATCATGTGTATAACTCATACCTATCACCCTATTCATGCACAAGTTTAAAAGATATTCAATAAGAGAATATAAGGGATGGTCGCCCATCCAACTGCCCTTAGAAGGTAAGGGTTTTAAGAATATAATTTAAAAATATTTTAACATATTTAAAAATCGCTACCAATTGATGAATAAAGACTAGTTTAAAGATAATTTTGAAAACTAGTATTAGATCTTTCAAGTAAGAAATAAAACATGAATATATCCATAAAAACATGAAAATCACATAATCATCGACACTTAAATAGCAATAAAGCACACATATGCTGAAAAATCATGAGTAAACACCAAACATAGAGTGTAAAAATCATGTACTCAATAAAATCATGAAAATAAGACATTGAAGCTCATAAAAGTTTTCATTTATTAAAATCATTAAAACTAAATACGCTTCAAGGTATATGTATGTTTTATTGAAACTAAAAGTATACATATATATTCCAAACATAAACAAGTCCAAAATATTTTTTTGCATGAAAAGTATGTGACTCTAGAATAGACATGTATATCTAATGGCTTTGGATAAATTTGACATATACATGAAGCTAAGCATATTTTTATAAAAATATCTACAAAAATAAGGAATACATGTTAAGATGTAAGAATCATCAAAATAAGGTTATACAAGTACATCTAATGGGTACAAATGAGCAATAAAGTATAAACATATAATAATCAAATGCGACTCACCAGCTGTACAAGTATAAGCACAAGTTTTAATGAAAACTATATTTAAACAAGTAATCAAAAATATGAAGTACAAAATCATAACAAACATGATAATTAGGATAAATGCACGTGCTTTAGAGTTAGAATATGCACAATAGTTAAACTATAGTGAGGACACAAAAATAATAATCCATATAAACATGGATGTATCTCAAATACTATTTATGTATATCATATATCTAATAACATTACATTTTGCATAACGAACATGGAAAACATGAAAACCATTACATGCAAAAAACGTTTATGAAAAAACATGTAAATAAAATAAGGAGTTAGAGATAGTTATCAAAACAAATAGGGCTAATCTCTAGATCTCCAAGCCATGGTGGTCCTCCCACCAAACATCCTTGAAGGTGATGCATCCAATCTTATGTTCATCAAGCTCAAACACATCCACCATCAAGGCACCAAAACCCCCATGTCAAATGAGAGCCCACTCGTACATCAAATACAATATGGGTGGCTTTTGGTACCCACACTTTCTTGGGTCCATTTGTTTGGAAGGATTAATTGTATTGAAAAAGGGTTTAGAGTAAACCGTTGATGTCCGTGTACCGATGACTAAGAACTTTGAATGTATATGCAGATTTACTTTACTCCTTACGAATCACCGTTCGTAGCATAAACTAGGACGGGTCGTATCCGCAGGGAGGGTTAGCAATAGAAGCATTCAAGGTTTTATATTGAAATTTTAGTGAAGAAAAATGAAGGTTCTTCTTTGTTTTAAGAAATAAAAAACAAAACGATGTGGAAAGTGAGTGAAAATCTTTGGTGGTTGTATAAAGGATAAGAAGAAATGAAAATAAAGATGGAAGGAAAACAGAGATATTTGAAAAGGGAAAATTTTCAGAAGAGAGGTTTTTTTTATAGTATGATAGAAAGAGAAGCCATAACTAACTAACATTCTAATTTACTTACTTAGTACTCTCGTTGGGTGATGCATGCCTCATATTGATTTATCGGTAATGGTGTGTCTTACTTTGCCAAGTCCTTGTATTGTCCCATGTCGAAGGTGTTTCTCATCTAGGCTAGGCTAGTTGCCTCCTTGAATCATTGGCTCCCTAAATAGATTTTCAACAGTGGAACAAGGATAGTCACTCTTAAAGATGCTAAGAAAACATACAAGATTCATTAGTCCATCAAAGCTATAATAAAGCGAGCATAAAATAAGAAAGTTGTAATGTAGTCATTAGCATAGTGAAGTGCTCTATCTTCATGTTCAATCAAGGCACTTGTTCTAATGACAAAGCTCTAAGTGAGGCTCACATGAATCATATGAAGGGGGAACACAGCATTTGCAAAGAATAAAAAGCAACTCATCTTCATTGGGGTAAGATAGACTTGTAATTTGCAAGACTAAAAAGAAGAAAGCATCCAATGAATCATATAAGTTAGCAATCACCCAAGAGTTAGTAGTTAGTAAAATTAAAAGTTAGTTAGTCATGTTAATGAATTAGCTAGATATGGAAATAAAGAACAAGCAATGGTTAATTGTAGAAATTAAATAAATGAAAGTAAAAACTTAAAGAAAATAGTGCACTAGAATAAGAAAAGATTGAAAGATTGAAAGCTTAAGTCTTGTATTGAGTTGTCACCGTCTCCAATTACAAAGACCGCTCACTCTCACTCTCTCTTTTCTGGATTCTAGAAGGAGAAAAAGAAAATTAAATAAGAGACTAAAAGAAAACCGAGAGAAACCCTAACAATTTCCCTATAAACAATGCTCTTTTCTCCTCCTTGATTACAGAGGCCCTAGGGGTCTGTTTATAGTCTTCATAAGAAGAGGCCATCCCACCTCAGTTCCAGATCAAACGCTGAAGTAACGGCGAGAAGATTGCCGCGGTTCCGCGACATGTGCCGCGTTTTCCGCGGCCGTTTCTTGGCCGCTGCGCTAGCAGATTTTTATGCCTTTCTGTTGTATCTTGTATCCCCAGCTGGATCTTCTAGAAATGGAGAATACGCTTTGGATCTATTCAGACCTGGGATTTCTTCTTGTGGGCTTCTAAATTATTCTTTAATTCCTCAAAGATCATAATTGTTGGGCCTCCTTCTCCATTAATCATTGGACCTGAAAAAAGAGAGAAAAAAAGCAATAAAAATTCAATATTTACTCAGATAAAGCATAGTATGATGGTAGAAAATGATGCATAAATGAACTCCAATTAGTCCATGAGGGTTATGTTGGCCCAGAGGCCCTTCACTCTAGTTCTGATGATGATTAACTCATGTAGTTATAGTTTACTAATAATCTTGTAATATTTAGTTTCAGATATTTGATCAAGATATTAGTAGGTGATTAGCTTCAACAAAGGTATTTTGGAGCTTTCATATGTTGATTTAAGAGCTTGAGCATCAAGATCACCTATAGTACTCGGTTGGAGTCAAGCTCGTTGGATCACGTTTGGATCGAGTCGACATGGAGACGGAGTTCTATAAGAAGACCTCAGTTTATGTTTAGTTTATATTTAGATCTTGTGTAAAGATTACATAGTGTTGATGTGCTCAAGTTCACATACACACAAGTTTTAAGTTTATTGGTTTAACCGATTTTGGATTTCATATCAAAAACATAGATATATAAATATATATATATCCTTTATGTATATTGGATTCTATCCATATACAATATGCTTCAAAGTTATTTCAATATCATGTTTTTATATTTACATGAGTTTTGGAGAAAACTGTTTTCCATTTTAAAATATAAGTTTTGGAAAATACCGATTTTGGTTTAAAGCCTATTTTCAATATCACAAAAATGGTTCAAATAGTTGTAATATGTGTTGAATTTTAGTCACACATATTTGTATTTCAAAGATCTTATAAAAACTTATTTTTGTGAAATTTATGTGATTTGATGGGATTTATTTAAAGTTAAAAAGCCAAGTTTTTAATCCCTATAAAAGCTGGACCTGGCCTTCTGCCGATCGACCGGACGGTCAACTGCAGCAGAAGTCGGTCAACTGGTCTGATCGACCAACGTGCATAAACTTGCACGACAGCTTGGGCTGGTGG
Organism: Agave tequilana; assembly: GCA_038442645.1. Lineage (NCBI taxonomy): Eukaryota > Viridiplantae > Streptophyta > Magnoliopsida > Asparagales > Asparagaceae > Agave > Agave tequilana. The sequence continues at coordinate 45,428 of JAVJIF010004673.1, read as the reverse complement.
GTGGGTCGGTCGACCGGGCGGTCGACCGTCTAGAGAGCTCTGCTCTTTGGAAATGGCCTCGGTGGACTGGGCGGTCGACCGGCAGAGAGCCTGTTGCTCTCTGTATCCAGTCTCAGTCGATCAGGCAGTCGACTGGAGGTACAATGGTCATAAAAATGACCATTGGCCGGTTGACCGGAAGGGCAATTTTGCCCTTTACCCGACTGCCAACGGCCAGATTTTGGTGGGTTATAAATACCCATCCTCTTGAGCTGTTTTAGCTAAGATTTTAGAAGAGAAAATTTTTTATCTTTACAAGTGTTTTATAGCAAAGTTTTTAAAGAGTTTTGGGCTTAAAGATTTCATCTTTATTTGTTTTAAAATGGGTTGGAAAATTCAAAGAAAAAGAGAAGTCTTTGGGAATTATTTGTTCTTCATTTCTACTTAATCCTAGAAGTTTTCCCAAGTATTTTCTTTGTGCTTTTGATTTTCAAACTCTTTGTTTTCTCACACTTGAGCTATCATATCTATCCTATCTATTAGGATTAAGTTTTATGGGAAAATTGATTTGTGGTTGTTGATACCACCAAGTGTTGTAACCTTCCTTGTATTTGTTGGTATCCCTCTAATGAGAGGTAATTGTGGAGGTTTTATTTTGTTGTTGGTATCCCTTTAGTAAGAGGTGATTGCGGAGGAGTTTTGTTGTGCTGGTATCCTTCTAAGTGTAGAGGTGATTGTTGTGGAATTGTGGCTTAGTGCCTTATCCCTCCAGTGTGAGCTTGATCCTGTTTGGCTAAGTGCCCATCCCTCTAAGTGTAGAGGTAATAGTTGTTGTACCTTGCCTTTAATGTAGAGGTTGTTGTTGGTTGAGAGAGAAGTTGTGTTCTCCTAGATTGTATTACCCAAATCCTCAGTGGAGGTTCCCTGTGTGGGAAGTCCTGTGTGGACGATATAATGAAAATCCTTTTGTGAGAAGGCGGGGACGTAGAGCAGTGGCTCGAACCTCGAGACATATCTTGTTGTTTGCGATTGATTCACTATCTCTTAACTCTCTCTCATTGTGCATTGCGTTATATTGTTCATATCATATATATACTTGGGTTTGATTGTGTGCCATACTTGTGTTAAACCAAGAGAGCTTTACATAGCACCTCAACTCTTATTTAGAGGAATTTAGAGGAGATAGTTTAAAGCTCTTCACCGGGAATTCGGCTATACTTTTGGTTACACTAAGTGTGTTACAATTTAGTTTTAATTCCGCATCATTTGTCATTAGATTAGCCTTATACCTATTCACCCCCTTCTAGGTGTACTTTCAATTGGTATCAGAGCCTACGCTCCTAATATTAGGTTTAACCACCTAGGAGTGAGATCTTGGTTGCTAATCTAGATTTGCATTTGCACACATATTTGTTTACACACACTCATAGATTACCTTGGCCCTCCTATGTTTGATGTTTCTAACATTGATATGTGAAAGTTTAAGATGAGTATGTATCTCAAGACCCCAGGAATAATGTTTACCTTGCCGCTACTAAGAAATCTTATCTTGGTAATATCAAGCATATAAAGGCCAATGCACAAGCCCTTGAGGCACTTAGGAGCACTCTAAGTAAAGATTATCTTATGACTGTTTCTCATTGTGATTCCGCCTTTGCAGTGTGGAACACTTTGACCTCTCTAAAACTTCAAACGCTAAATATTGTGGAGAAGGAATCTAGTGTGGATGAATCCGATCAAGCTTGCTACATGGTCCAAGGGAATGACTCCCTTGAGGTAAACTAGGATACTCAACTAGATGATAGTGCTAGTTCTTCTGGAGATGAGTATATTGATGCTGACGCATTAAATAAAAAACTATCCATTGTTTGTGAAAAATTGTTAGAAAAATATAAACTTTTGAAAAAGAAAAGCTTTGCATTAAAAGAAGAAAATAAAATTTGTCTTCTAAACTTGATATTGTTTTGCAAGAGAGGGATGAGATTTCAAATGAAAGGGACTCATTGAAATCTAACTTGGCCTTGCCTTAAAGGAAAATGTAATTTTAAAAAGTAAAAATAATTGTGATGAGGTTTTGAAGAAAAATGAAGTTCTATCTTCAAAACTTGTCTTTGTTTTAAAAGAAAATGATTCTTTAAAAAACAAAATTACTTTTATTTCAAAAGAACTAGATTTGGTTTCTAAGAAAAATATTTCTTTGAAAAATGACATTGAATTACATGTTTGTCATGCTGCATCATCTAGCATATCTATTGCATGCTCTACCTCTTCTTCCATTATTGAAAATGATATAAATATGTAAAGACGAGTGTTGATTGTTTGGGCTCCACTTTGAGCCAATGTGCCATGAACCACACATAGTTGGAATCCATGTTTCACAAGAAACATGCTCCTCACATGCATGCACACAAACCATGACATACACATGCTCCTCATTTTTCATGCACATGACACTAGGTATGCTCATGTGTACACATGTACACATTGTGGACATAAGGGCCACCTTGCAAAATTTTGCTTTGATAGAATAAATGATTCAAATTTTGCAAATAGATTTGTTTGGGTTAGGAAAGGTGCTAACCCCCATGGACCCAATAGAATATGGGTACCAAAATCTACTCTATTTTATTTGATGCAGGTCTGGACTCTCACATGACGTGAGAGGTGTTGGTGCCTTGAGGTGAATACGTTCTGAGCTAAACGGTGACAATTTTGGATGCATCACTTTCAAGGAGAGTTTAGTGGGAGGACCACCATGGTTTGGAGACCTAGAGATTATCCCTAACTCCTTGTTTATGTTTAAGTGCTTTTAGATTATTGATTTTTAGCATATCATGTTTTAATGATTATTACATTAAATGTCATGATGATTAGACTTGTGATATACATGATTAGTATTTGAGATACACCCATGTTTATATGGACTATTACTCTTGTGTTCTCACTTTAGTTTAACTATTGTGTATATCCTTGTTCTAAGACATGTGCATTTATATAATGATCATATTGGTTTATATGTTGTTTTATGCTTCATATTTTTGATTACATGTTTAAATGTAGGTTTTCATTAAAACTTGTGTGTATACTTATACAACTAGTGAGTCACAAATTGATTATTATATTCTGTGCTAATTGCTCATTTGTACCCATTAGATGTACTATTATAACCTAGTTTTGATGATTCATGCATTTCAAACTTGTATTCCCCATTTTGTATATGTTTTCATATGTTTAGCTTCATGTATATGTTAATTTTGTCAAAACTTTAAGATATACATGTATACCCTTGAGTCATTTGCTTTTCATGCAAATTTTTATTATGAACTCATTTGTGTTTGGGGATGTGTATGTATACCTTTAGATTTAGACAAAACATACATATGCCTTAGAGTTAGTATTATTTGTGAAAATTAAATCTTCATGATTTTCATGTTTATTAAGGAATTTCATATCGAGCTTAATTGCCTATTCCCATGATTTTATGATTACATGACTCTTACACTCACATTACTCTTTTTTACTCATGATTTTTGTTTTCATGAGTCTCATATATGTGCTTTATAAACCTTGAGTGTCGATGATCGTGTGACTTACATGTTTTTCATGAAAAATATTCATGTTTTATTTCTTGCTCGAAGGATTTCACACTAGTTTTAAATATTATCTTTAAACTAGTTATTATTCTTCAATTGGTAGAAGTTTTCAAACATGTTAAATTATTTTCAAATCATATTTTTCAAAACTCCTTCCTTCGAAGGCGGACAGATCGGCGACGTGGCTTGTGTACTCAAATTAAAAATCTTTTTAACATGTACATAAAAGAGAGGTAGTATGAGTTATAAACTTGATCCTCATCATATTTTCAATTTGTATCTCAATTAATAATTTTTTATATACTCATATTTTATTTTCTATATATGTATGCGTCAAACTTCAAATAGTATCAATTTCGATTGGTATTTATATTTTCATACATAAATATGTGACTTGATTCTGCTTACTATATCTTTAAATCTTAAAGTACAAATTATGTTTATGCTAAGCTTGCTTTACTTCTAAATGTCAATTATTTTTCAATAAGTATCTTATACAAGCTTATGCATTGTTTTTATTGGTATTTCATAAAGGGAGAGAAAATTCATATTTTATCTTTCAATTGGTATCTTTCAATCGAGTTTATTTTCAATTGATATCTTACTCCCATTCTTTATGATGAAAAATACTTTATTTTGGTATATGCTAACATTTTCAATATTGGTATCATGTTTCATTTTAAATTGGTATCTCTATTGATATGAGTTGTACTTACCGAAATCAATTTGTTTCTTTACTTTCAATTGGTATCAAAAAAATTACAAGACATTTTTTTTGATATCAAGTTACTTTGAAATTGGTTGTTACTTTCATTTGGTATCAAGATTTTCCATGTATATGTCTTTCAATTGGTATAAAAAACATACAATGTTTCATTTCTATTGATATCAAGATTTACAAGACATTTTAAATTAATATCAAGATATTTTCAATTGGTATCTTTTAGTATCTTAAAATTTTTTGTTTACTTTCAATTGGTATCTTCAAAATATTTTGTTTATTTTCAGTTGGTGTCATAAATTGGTATCATGATGTTTCGATGTATACCTTTATCATGAATTGATATATTTTTCAATTGGTATCATAATGTTTTGATTTGTATTGCTTATATGCACGGGAAGTTTAACATCTTCTCTTTATATAGATTCATGTTGAGTGTATTTCATATTGAAGTGATTGACCTTTCTTTAGTATGTAGTACACGTGTGTAGTAGGAGCTTCACATCTCCTTTTATACATTGCATATTATGCTTTATTTGGTTAGGGTTTAGTCATCTCTTTTCATATAAATTCATGTATGTAGGGAGAGTTAACTTAACGTCTCTTCTCTTCATGAATATATATCGCATATATATCTTTATTGTTTGATTTATTTCACCCCTTTGTTGATGATTGACAAAAAGGGAGAGAGAAATTCAAAGAATGATTTTGAGTTTATATGCATGTTTAGAAAAGAGTGGAGAATGACTTTGAGTTTTTTATGCATGATTACTTACAATTGATATCATATATGCATGTTTATTTTTACAATTGGTATTGAGCATACATGTTTTTGTTTATGCAGAAGGGAAGAAGCTTTCTTCACTTTTGCATGTTTGTGTTGAGCATTTATTGCATATCTTTATGTTTATTGCTATGCATGAGTTAAGGGGGAGCTTCTATGAAGCTTAACTTTAATCCATATATATATAACTCCATGAGTTTTGTCATCAACAAAAAGGGGGAGATTGTTGGCCCAGAGGCCCTTCACTCTAGTTTTGATGATTATTAACTCATGTAGTTACAGTTTACTATAATCTTGTAATATTTAGTTTCTGAAATTTGACCAAGATATTAGTAGGTGATTAGCTTCAACAAAGGTATTTTGGATTCACATGTTGACAAGAGCTCGAGTGTCAAGATCGCATATAGTACTAGGTTGGAGTCAAGCTCGTTGGATCGCGTTTGGATCGAGTCAACTTAGAGATGGAGTTCTACAAGAAGACCTCAGTTTGTGTTTAGTTTATGTTTAGATCTTGTGTAAAGATTAGATAGTTTTGATATGCTCAAGTTCACATACACACATAAGTTTTAAGTTTATTGGTTTTGGTTTTTCAGTTTAACCGATTTTGGATTTCATGTTAAAAACATAGATACATATATATCCTTTATGTATATTGGATTCTATCCATATACAATATGCTTCAAAATTCTTTCAATATCATATATTTGTATTTACATGAGTTTTGGAGGAGAAAACGATTTTCCATTTCAAAATTCAAGTTTTGAAAAATATCGATTTTGGTTAAAGCCTATTTTCAATATCACAAAAATGGTTCAAATAGTTTGTGATATGTGTTGAATTTTTGTCATACATATTTGTATTTCAAAGATCTTATAAGAACTATTTTGTGAAATTTATTGATTTATGGGATTTGTTTGCATCTAAAAAGCCAAGTTTTTAATCCCTATAAAGCTGGTCCTGGCCTTCTGCCGGTCGACCGGACGGTCGACCGCTGCAGAAGTCGGTCGACCGGTCCGATCGACTGACGTGCACAAACGTGCATAGTAGCTTGGGCTGGTAGGTCGGTCGACCGTCCAGAGAGCTCTGCTCTCTGGAAATGGCCCCGGTCGACCGGCAGAGAGCTGCTGCTCTCTGTATCCAGCCCCGGTCGACCGGGCGGTCGATCGGAGGCACAACAGCCAATCGACCGGGCAGTCGACCGGAAGGGCAATTTTGCCCTTTGCCAGACTGCCAACGGGTAGATTTTAGTGGGTTATAAATACCCATCCTCTTGAGCTACTTAAGCTAGAATTTTAGAAGAGAAAATTTTCATCTTTACAAGTATTTTACAGCAAAGTTTTTAAGGAGTTTTGGGCTTAAAGATTTCATCTTTATTTGTATAAAAAGGGTTGGAAAATTCAAAGAAAGGCAGAAGTCTTGGGAATTGTTTTGTTCTTCATTTCTATTTAATCCTAGAAGTTTTCTCAAGTATTTTCTTTGTGATTTTGATTTTCAAACTCTTTGTTTTCTCATACTTGAGTTATCATATCTATTCTATCTATTAGGATATAGTTTTGTGAGAAAATTGGTTTGTGATTGTTGATACCACCAAGTGTTGTAACCTTCCTTGTATTTGTTGGTATCCCTCTAGTGAGAGGTGATTGTGGAGGTTGTGTTTGGTTGTGGTATCCCTCTAGTAAGAGGTGATTATAGAGGAGTTTTGTTGTGTTAGTATCCCTCTAAGCGTACAGATGATTGTTGTGGAGTTGTGTCTTAGTGTCTTATCCCTCTAGTGTGAGCTTGATCTTGTTTGGCTAAGTGCTCATCCCTCTAAGTGTAGAGGTGATAGTTGTTATGCCTTACCGCTAGTGTAGAGGTTATTGTATGTTGAGAGAGGAGTTGTGTACTCCTAGATTGTATTGCCAAAATCCTCAGAGGAGGTTCCCTATGTGGAAGTCCTGTGTGGACGATATAGTGAAAATCCTTCTGTGTGAAGGCAAGGGACGTAGAGCAGTGGCTCGAAGCTCGAAACATATCTTATTGTTTGCGATTGATCCATTATCTGTTAACTCTCTCTCTCTCTCTCATGTGCATTGCATTATATGCTTCATATCATATATATGCTTGGGTTTGATTGTGTATCATACTTGTGTTAAACCAAAAGAGCTTTATATAACACCTCAACTTTTATTTAGAGGAATTTAGAGGAGATTGTCCAGAGCCCTTCACTGGGAATTCGGCTACACTCTTTGGTTACACTAAGTGTGTTGCAATTTAGTTTTAATTCTGCATCATTTGTCATTAGATTAGCCTTACAGCTATTCACCCCCCTGTAGTGTGTGCTTTCAAGTTAAACACCTTTCCTAACCCAAACAAACTTGTTTGAATTTGAATTATGTATTCTATCATAATAAAACTTTACAAGGTGGCCCTTACGCCACAATTTGTACAAGTGTACACACTAGCATACAAGGGTCACGTGTGTGAACGTGAGAAGCATGTGTATGCCGTGATTGGCATGCATGAATATGTGAAACTTATTTCTTTCAAAATATGGATTTCAATTTCTTGTGATCCATAGCACATTGGCTCAAAGTGGATCCCATACAATCTACACTCTCCAATATACATAAATCATTTTCAGCATTAGATGAAGATGTGGAGCATGCAATAGAAGCATAAGATGCTGAAGCTATAGTAGCATGACAAACATGGAAATCTGAATTAATTTTCAAAGAAATATTTTTCTTTGAAACTAAATTGAAACAATTTAGTTTCAAAAAATCATTCTCTTTTAAAACAATTTCAAGTTTTGAAGATAAAACCTCATTTTTCTTCAAAATAATATCAAAATCATTTTTATTCTTCAAAATTTCATTTTTCTTTAAAACAAGGTCAAGTTGGATTTTCAAGGAGTCTCTTTCACTTGAAATCTCAACCCTCTCTTGTAAAACCATGTTTAGCTTTGAAAATAAATTTTATTTTCTTCTTTTAATTTAAAACTCTTATTTTTCAAAGCTTTGTACTAAAAAGCAAGTTTTCACAAAATATAGATAGTTTTTCATTTAATGATGTGCATCATATTATCATCACAAGAAGAACTAGCACTATCATCTTGTTGAGTTCCGAAATTACCTCAAGGGAGTCATTCCCTTAGACTATGAAGCAAGCTTAGTCGGACTTTTCTCTTCTAGATTCTTTCTCCACATTGTTTGTCGTTTGTAGCTCAGTAGAGACCAATGTGTTCCCCACTACAAAAGCGAAATCACAATGAGAAACAATAGATAAATATTCTTTACTAAGAGTATGCTTTAGTGCATTCTAAGACTTGTACATTAGCCTTAATGTACTTATCATTACCAAATAGGTTTTCTTGGTAGTGGTAAGATAGACATGCAAACCTAGGGCTTTTAAATAAGCACTCATCCTAAATTTTCACATATCGACGTTAGAAATATCAAACATGAGAGAGGCAAGATAATCCACGAGTGTATGACTATATGTGTGCAAATGCAATACTAGATTAGCAATCCAAGATCTCATTCCTAGGTGGCTAAACCTAATATCAGGAGCGTAGGCTCTGATATCAATTGAAATACACCAAGAGGGGGTGAATAGGTGTACTGGCTAATCTAATGAGAAATGATACAGAATTAAAAACTCAATTACAACACACTATGTGTAAACATATTGTGTAGCAGACTTCCCGGTGAAGGGATCTAGACTATCTCTCGAGATTCCTCTAAATTAAGAGTTGAGGTGCTATATTAAGCTCTCCTGGTTCAACACAAGTGTGGACACATACAAACTATATCTAGCATATGAATATGTGCAATATGAAGCAATTCAAGATATAAGAGAGAAAAAGTCAAGAGATAGTGGAAAAACGCAAACAACAAGATATGTTTCAAGGTTCGAGCTACTACTCTGTCCTCGCCTTCACACAGAAGGATTTCCACTATGTCCACACAGAACCTTCCATAAGGGACCTGTACCGAGGAATTACTACACTACACTTGGAGTACACTACTTCTCTCTAAATACAACCACCTCTACACAAGAGGGATAGGTACAAACCTAAATCACAATCACCTTTACACAAGAGGGATAAGGTACAAAGCCAAACCACAATCATCTCTACACAAGAGGGATAGGCACAAAGCCAAAACTCAATCACAATCACTTCTACACAAGAGGGATAGGCACAAAGCCAAAGCTCAACGATAAACACCTCTACACAAGAGGACAAGGCATGAAACAAAAGCAAAGAAGAGATTACAAACTTGGTAATTACAATAGGCCACAAACAACACTTGGTGATCACAATAGACCACAAACAATTTTCGTCACAAAAACAAGATCCTATAGATAGGATTAGATATGATAGCTTAAGTGTGAGAAAATAAAGTGCTTGGAAATGAAAATAAGAAAGAAAAACACTTGTGAAGAACACCAAATAGATATTGAAATAAAGATCAAAACCAAATTCCTAAAGACTCTCTTTTCTTACATTTTTAACACTTTAAAAACAAATAAAAATAAATCTTTTAGCTCAAAAACTCTTTTCAAACTTGCTGCAAAACACTTGAAACATGGGAAGAGAAGCTCACTAAAAATCATTTTCAAAATAGCCCAAGAGATGCCCTATTTATAGTCTTTCAAAAATATAGCCTTTGGCAGCCTGAAATGGTCAAAATTGACCTTCCGGTCGATCGGATGGTCGACCGTCCAACGGTTGAATTTTTGACAATTGGGCCTCCGGTCGACCGCCTGGTCGACCGAGCCTAGCCTGTCGGTCGATCGTCCGTTCGATCGGCACTACCCGAGAGCTGGGTAGTTACAGTCAGTCGACGCCCGATCGATCGGCCTTCTAGGCTGGCCTTGTGCACATCCTCGTGCACATCGGTCGACCGTCCGGTCGACCGCCAGCGGGCTCTGGCTGGAATTTAGGGTTATGACACTTAGTCTTTTTAACTTCTATAAACTCCCATAAATTCTCATAAATTTCACAAAAATCAGTTATTTATTAATATTTGAAGAACAAATATGTGTGATAAAATCTAACACATATTTCAAACAATTTGATCTATTTTATGATATAAAAATTAAGCTTAAACACAAATCAGTATTTTCTGAAAACCAAACTTTGAAATGAAAATCCGATTTTTTTCAAACATGTATAAATACAAAAACAAGATATTTAAACTCTTTTGAAGCATAAGTGCATGATGGAATCCAATACACATATAAATAATATATCTATATCTTTGACATGAAATCCAAACCTAGTTAAACTGAAAACCAATTATATTGAACTTTTGTGTGTGTGTGAACTTTAGCATATCAACACTAGTCTATCTTTACACAAGCTCTAAACATAAACTTAAATTAAATAAAATGAAGTCTTCTTGTAGAACTCCTTCTCCAAGCCATCTCGATCCAAACACGATTCAAATTCCATATGAGTGCTAGATGCGATCTTGACGCGCGAGCTCTTGAATCTACATGAGATAGCTCCAAAACTCCTTTGTTGAAGCTGAACACCTACTAATATCTTGATCAATAACTGAAACTATATAAATTCAAGATCATTAGTAAACTAACCTTCATAAGTTAGTCATCATCAAAACTAAGGTGAAAGGCCTCTGGGCTAACACTTTGTTCTCTTACCAAGCAGAGGATCCGAAGACGGTAAATCCTTTGGCAGGCTACTCTGGGATGAGGGTTCCCTAGTCACAGTGGTTATACCCTCAAGAATCATCCTAGTAGTAGGAACTTCAAGGCCATTCAGTTAGGCTAACTCCTAGATCATCCTCAATATGGGAGAGGTCGCCGCCTCAATACCAGTAGCCACTTCTATAGAAGAGCATCAAATGAAGAGTTAAAATATTTTCCCAACTCATTGGAGAAATAATTAAGGGGGATAGAAGAAATACCCTCGTCAGTAGTGACCTCTCCCGTTGGACCCTGCATCTCCTCCTCTGAAATATGCAAAAACTTGCTGGTATCAGGAAGAGCGGGTTCATCCCCGAAGTTAACTTAGTTGCCTGAATAGTAGCCGTGCTCTTCAGACGACGAAGATGACACCTAAACCCAAGAGGTCTCAGTGATCGAGGCTTTGCCACTAAGAATCTTGGGGTCAACTTGGGAGGTAGGCATAAAAACACTAGGAGACACCGGTTGTTGTGCCTCCATCCCTTTTTTCTGACCTGAATAATTTGCAGGCCAAATTGAAATTCTCGATTGTGACAGAATTTCAACTTTGGCCCTCTCCGTCAATTCTTCAGGTTGTCCCGCCCCTTCAGCCCCAGTGGATTGGCTTGCATGCTCTCCCTCTGCCAAGATTGTAGGACCCCTGTAGCGTAAACCTCGGGGACGAAGAGCCAAGATTGCCTCCTCTCTTCTTCTTCCTCCCTACTCCTCAATACCAAGAGGAATGATTTCAAGCATCTAGGCTAAAACTTCAGCCTCGGATCCTTTTCTGGCCTTCTTCGTGCTGGGCTCGCCTTGGGAAGCAGAGGCTCGAGGACGTTTGGACACAGCGTGCTGAGCCCTCCAAGTGGGTTGTTCCTCTGCAGCTCCTGCACCAGACCCCGATCCTGAAGCTGCCTCTGTTTTGTTAGTCTCTTTCCTAGCTTCCTTTCGGCCTCCCTCTCGGTCTCCTGGTACTCGCTCATCCCTCGCATACGGCGCTCAGAACCCAACTTGACTTTATACGATGCCTTAACACTCTTGATATAAGAAGTATTCATTCTAAAGCTAAGTACCATACTGGCAATGAAGTACTATGTGCAGAAGTTGAGGCTTGTATAGCAATTAGGCGTCCTCTGAGACAGGCCAAAGACGACCCCATCCCCCTGGCTACACTGTAATACCTGTTGGCCCAAAGCCCATCACTCTAGTTTTGATGATGATCAACTCATGTAGTTATGTTTACTAATGATCTTGTGTTTAATTAGTGACAGATTTGTTATCAAGATCTTAGTAGGTGTTGAGCTTCAACAAAGGATTTAAAGTCAAGTTTTGGAGCTAGCACCGGTTGATTCATGAGCCTATGCATCAAGACCACATCAAGTACTCAAGAGGAGTCGAGCTCGTTGGATCGTGTTTGGACCAAGTCAAGATGATGAGAAGACTTCAAGGGAAGACTTCAAGATCAAGACTTGTGTCTAGGTATAAGATTTAGTTTTTAGAAGATTTTGTTTTAGTTAAAATGTAAAGGATAGAGTAGCTGGTAGATTGCTCAAGTACATATACACACACACACACTCTTGATTTAGTTTTTCATAAAAGATTTCTTTTAGAAAAGTTGTTTTAAACATGGTTTTGGATAAAGACTATAAAAATCAAGTTTAGAGCTTAATATCAAAAACATAGATATTTTATCTTAATTGTGTAGTGGATCATATCCATACACACTATGCTTTAATGAATTCAAAATATCTAGTTTTTTTATTTAAAGGATTTTTTGAAAAAACAAGATTTTGGAAAATACAAGTTTTCAATTGAGCCAATATTTCCATATTATAAAAATAGTCCAAATCATTTATAACATGCCTTGATTTTGTGCAAGCATGTTTGTTTATCAAAGAACATTGGTAAAACTATTTTTGTAGATTTTTAAGTATTTTATGGGATTTTATTTCAATCAAAAAGACCAAGTTTTAAATCCCTTATCAGATTTCTGTTTTAGGCTTCAGCCAAGTCGACTAGTCGACCTATCAAGTCGACTAGGGCTGAAGTCGGTCGACCGTCTCGGTCGACCGACGTGCACGCCTTGACCTGGCAGATGGCCGGTCTGCCGACCCAGTCGACCAGAACTGAGAGCAGTGCTCTTGTTCTTTTGGGTCGACCGGAGGCTCCAACGGTCTGATTTTTGACCGTTGGCGGTCGACCGGGTAGTCGACCGACAGGTCTGACAGACCCCAACGGCTAGTTTTTGACAGCCTATAAATTTGGGGGTTTGGTCATTGTTTTTGTCCAAGATTTTCAAGTGGTTTTTGGGCTAGTTTTTCCAACTCTTTTCAGAGGTTTCTCCACTTGTATTTGGGCTAAATACTTCCATTCAAAAGGAGAGTTTATCAAGAGTGTATCAAAAGAGACTTTCTCGTGTTTTCCACCATAGATTCAATCCTTGTTTTCTCACACAACACTTGAGCTTTCCATTGCTATATCTACCTATAGGGTTTTGTTGTGAGAGTTTTTAATTGGTGATCAAAGTGTTTAGATCACCAAGATTTCATCTTTGTTCTTTGAGGAGGCGGACGTGTGTGTTCGCATTGTTTCGGGTCCTAGTGTGGACTCGGTGTTTCGGGTTCGGGTGCGAACTCCATTGTTTGAGGTGCGGCCTCGGCGAGCTGGGGGCTTGCGTGTGTACGGACTAGGGAGTCCGAGAGTTGTCGGTGTTGCGACACCGGGTGATCCACTGGGATCGATTATAGTGGAAATCCTTCGTGTGTCGAAGGCAGGGATATAGAGCAAGGGTGCTCGAACCTCGAAACAAATCCCTCGTGTTTGCGATTGCTCACTCTCTCTCTCTCTATCTCCTTTATATCTTGCATACTCTTATTGTCTATCTTTATATGCTTGATATATTCATTTATGCTCATATTGTTATATACTTGCGTGGGATTGTTTGCTAACACTTGTATTCAACCAAGATAGCCAACGCGGCGCTTCAACCCATTCAAGGGGAATCTAGAGGAGTTTGTCCAGAGCCCTTCACTGGGAATTCAGCAACACTCTTGTGTTATACGTGGTGTTTAGTTTAAATAGTTTGTTTAGGTTATAATTGTTTTTAGCTTCCGTATTATTTGGCATTAAGTGACCATTAGATTAGCCATCACCTATTCACCCCCCTCTAGGTGAACCTTCAATTGGTATCAGAGCTTGGTACTCTGATTGGGTCTAACAACCTAGAGTTAAAGATCCTCATTTTTAGGCTAATCACAATATTTTGTACACACACCATGGACTTCATGTCACCACCCACCTTTGACTTTCTTAACATCCAAATTTGGAAGGTTAAGATGTCTATGTACCTCATGGCCCTAGGCATTCATTTTTATCTTGCTACCACTAATGATTCATATGTTAATAATAGCAAGTACATTGAGGCTAATGCAAAAGCCCTTAATGCTTTAAAGTCTACCCTAGATGATGTTTATTTATCTAGAGTTTCTAATTTTGATTCAGCTTTTGTAGTATGGAATACCCTCATCTCCCTTGGCGAAAAAGATCAATACTATGCGGGGAGCGACTCAGATGTTGGAAGCAACACCTCCAACTTATGCTACATAGTCCAAGGGGATAACCCCCTTGAGGTAACTACCGAATCCGAGGTAGATGAAAATGACATGTCATATGATGAGCTTACTACATTTTGTCAATTATTGCTTGAAAAATATGACATGATTAAAAAGGAAAATAAAAATTTGCAAAAGAAATTTGATTGCATGCATATAGAACAAGATTCATTTAAATCTAAGATTGCATGCTTAGAAAAGGAAAAAGAAGATTTGAAAAATGAGAATGTTTCCTTATTTTCAAAATTGAATGATTTGTGTGAAGGAAACAATACTTTAAAAAATAAAATTGATTTGGTGAAAAAACAAAAGGAAGTTGTTTTTCAAGAAAATAAGTCTTTAAAAAGAAAAATTTGTGAAAAAGAAAAAGATTATATTCTAAAAAGAAAAAGAAAAATGATTCTTTATCTCATCATGCTTTACATGCCACCACAAATGAGATTAAAGATTTGAAAAATAAAATGGATAGTTTGAGTTCAACTTTGAACTCTTGTGCATTTAACCACACTAGATTGGAGTCTATGTTTTCAAAGAAACAAGCTCCACATTCGCATGCACATCATCATGCATATGCTTATGTTGCACGTCATGATCACACTCCTACACATAAGCATCTTAAGGTGTAAACTTGTACACATTGTGGCCGCAAAGGCCATCTAGCAAAATTTTGTTATGACAAGTTGTATCATATTAATTTTGCTAATAAAAATGTTTCAAAGTTTGTCAAGGAACCCAAAAATTTTGTTAATAACAATGTTCCTTACAAGACTAACCCCAAAGGACCCAAGAAAATATGGGTACCAAAACCCCCACCCCATGTTTTTGATATAGGTGAGGGATCTCTCAAGACGTGAGAGATTTGGTGCCTTGATGGTGGTTGCTTGAACTAAAAGGACACATATTTGGAGCACCGCTATCAAGGGAGTTTTTGTGGAAAGACCACCATGCTTGGAGCTTTGGAGTTGGTAACAATCTCTAAACTCCTACTTTTTATGTACATACTTTTTACATATATCATATTCATAGCATGTTCAAGTTTTAATTGTTTTTGTAATTCATTTGATAAATTCATGTTTAGATGTAGATTCTATTAAAACTTGTATTTATACATGTACAAATAATGAGAACAAATTGACTTATATATGTTTGCACTTCATGCTCATTTGTACCCACTATATGCATATGTATAGCCTAGTTTTGATGATTTCCTCATTTATACTTGTTTTGCCAATTTTATGATTTTACTTCATGTATATGTATTTTGTATTCAAATCTAATAAATATACATGTATACCCGTGAGTCTTGCCTTCATGAAAATACATTTGATAGACTCTTTTATATTTGGGATATGTATGTGTATTGTTAGGATTGGATAAATCATACTATACCTAGAAGTGTGCTTTGTTTTTATGAAAAATAAATTTTTTTATGATTTAAAAATGATACTCACACTTTTGAGCCTCAATGTCTATTTTTATGAAAATGCTATTTACATGACTTTTGAACACTCACACTTTATTTCTTTTGTCATGACTTTGATTCATGAACATATTTTTGAGCTTCATATATCGAGTGTCAATTCTTGTATTTGGTATGATTCATGAAATACATATGCTTTGATTTCATGTTTTTGAAGGATCTTTAACTAGTTTTCAAAAAATTATTTTAACTAGTTATTGTTCTTCATTTGGTAGTGATTTTCATGCTAAAATATTTTCAAATCTATTTTTGAAAACTCTACCCTCAATGGGAGGTTGGAAGGGAGATCATGTTCATGTATGCCTTATATTAAAAATCATTTAAAACTTGAACCATGATTGGGTGGTAGTTATATGAGATATACATTTGATCTTATTGTTATTTCAATTGGTATCTGTAACGCCCCGAATCCACGGATACGGGGACGTCACTGTGACGTATATACGTAGGTCAGGAAGTGCCCCCACGCATATACGCTAAGCATAAAGTACAACAAGAAAGGATCAGAGTGCAACGCAAAGCATGGTATACACACATATATGCCAACATAAAGTACAATACAAAGTCATCACAGTGTATGATAAACATTACATATTGCATATGTTCTTTATCACGACTCAGTCCAAAAGTAAAAATACAGCAAAAGCACAAAAGGGCTCACGAGTAGGATGGAAATCCCGTGAGTCAAGAGAAGTCAGGCACAAGGAGCGGGAGCTGGGATGCCTGCTCGCAAGGATGGCTCGATCTACGATGGACAACTCCACTACGATCTAGCCTCGGAATCTGAATGTGCGAATCCAAGGGGTCAAGACATATAATAATAAATGAACTGCAGCCAAGTGGCTAAGAGATAGGAATGGGTCAGAGCACAAGTATAGAATATAAGAACGGATATAACATAATCGTAAACTAAGAAATGCAAGTAAAACAGATCACGAGCAAAAGTGATTATATATGCTCAAGTCACTGTCCCATGAGACTAGTACATCGAGGGAATAATCCAAACAAGGAAACCCTCATACATATACCCTTATCTCAGGCCACAGGAAATCAAGCGTATAGAATCGGAGTTGCAAATCATACGATAGTCAAAACGTGAATACATAATAGACACAACCATAAATCCAAAACAGGAACAAGTAATAGTTAAAACCGGAATCATCACTGGAGTCACAGAAATCATAATAAGTGTCACAAACTGGGAACATAACTGGAACATGCCTGGAATATCAAGAATCATAACAATATCCATAACAATGTCAATTATCATTATTATTACTCGTCTAACCCATATATCTAGGTATGTGTCTCGGTATCGATCCCGACTCGCATACATCCATATATAAGAAAGTCGAGGGTCGTTAACGGAAGTAGATGGAGAACTGATAACACTTCTTATAGTGGTTTCCATACACCTGGAACCGGTTTTAGAGGCCCAATGTCCCCCTAACAGTACTCAGGATGTGGGCCCAAGTCCCACTAACAGTCATCTAGTGTGGGCCCGAGGTCCCACTAACAGTAATCTACCATATATCATCCACCTACTATAAGCAAGGTATCATTCCGGCATCCATCACTTCCACCCATACCCCATACAAGTTGTAGTTTATTAAGGATTATCAGTTTACGGGAAAGTGAACATGACAGTATTAGCCCTTCAGATTCAAGAGGTGGCCCCCATGGTTTCAAGAGGTGGCCCCCACCGTGTGGTGTGGCACTTTGTTCCATGTGGCACTTTGTTCTGAGGGAGTGGATTCTAGAGGTGGCCCCCATGGGTTTCAAGAGGTGGCCCCCACCGTGTGGCGTGGCACTTTGTTCCATGTGGCACTTAGTTCCATAAAACAAGGCAGGGTTCCCGCAAATAAGATAATCATGAAGTCAAGTGTATCATGCTTGGTTTAAGGGATAACATGACAAAGTGGTGATGTCTAGCAAGCAATAAAACAAAACAATAAATGTAGAATGGGCCGGGTCAATCATGACATAACTATAGGGTCTGGCAAGGTGGTGGCATGGTTAGTTGATATACATGTGTTAAAAGAGAACATAAAGTTGACAAGTGGTTGATAATGTTACTTGACAAATCGTGAAGTAATATGAGGTAAGATCCAACAAGTAATAAGTCCTAAAGTACCAGTCATGAAGTACAAGAAGCCATAATGCATAACACATAAACCAACGACAAGATCCAATTTTAGGAGGGAAATCATTTAAGACATATAGTCAGAATTAGTCGACTAGGGTCAAGGGACTAGTCGACTAATATAGGTTTCAAGTCGACTAACAGGTACGCAAGTCGACTAAGTCTGGGATAAAGAGAATGGGGTCACTGTTCCAGGAAACATTAGTCGACTAAGGTAAAATGGCTAGTCGACTAAGGTGTTCAAGTCGACTAATAAAATAGGCTTAAGTCGACTGGGCCGAGAGTTGGTTTCTGGTCCAAGGAGGGTTAGTCGACTAGGTGAATTCAGGAGTCGACTAATAGGGATTTCCAGAGAGTTGATCAGTCGACTAATATTTGGGGTAAGTCGACTAATACTGTGTTTTCCAGAAAAAACTAGGTTTCAGCTAAGTGTTCTAGTCGACTAGGTTCTAGGTCAAGTCGACTAATCGTGGTCGGGGAGCAGTTTACAGAACTGAACTTGGGGGTTGTTCTTGATGACAAAAATGGGGTTTTATGACATTAGGGGACCTGATCTACTAACACAAGTACACAAGGGACGGACTAGCCTTGGTGAGTAGAGATATTTACATGGAAAGGTTGGATCTTTAGTTTGATAACCTAAAAATGGGATTTTTAAGGTGCAAGTGTTCAAGAATTCCCATCACAAGTATATAAGGAGTTAACTAGGTCTTGGTGAGTAAAGATACTCACTTGGATGGGTTCAATTGGAGCTTGATCCAAGAAGAAGATGGTGGCTTCAATCCATGAGTGGTTGTTGAAGCTTGAGGTGGAGGAGGTTGGTTGTGGAGTTGCCTTGGAGGTTGGAGGTGATGCCCTTGATGCCCTAGATGAACTCTTGTGTTGGAGGAGGAGATGGAGGAGAAGAGATTAGGGTTTCTTGGTGCTAGGGTTTGTGGAGGAGATGAGGGAATTTGGAGAGGGTTTCTCTCTTGATGAAGTGAAAGAGGAAGAAAAGGATTTAATTGCAATTGAAAGGAATATATATGATGGGATTTTGCAAAGGAGATGCAAATAGGATAGATGCAAGGGGCTTTCTTGCAAAAAGGGAGGTGAGGTGTCCCTAGAGTGGCCACTTGGCGGCCATGGGAAGGAGAGAGAGTGAGTGGGGTTAGGTGCAATGTGAGTGGGAAATGAGGTGGCATGACAAGGTGGAAAATGGAATTGCAAAATTGGAAAAAGCCCGAAATTCAAGTATCTCTGTATGATCTGAAAATTTTACCAAAAATCAAGAATAATATATGAAGACCAATAGTGAAATCCGTTCGAAGAAATACTGTATAGTTTTAAAATAAAAATCCCGGAATCAGTGATTTACCGACTCCGAAAGAATTTCCATAAAATCATAAAATCCTCAGAAAAAGAATATAGATAGAAAATATGATCCCGAGAAATAAAGTCTAAAGAATCATCATGAAATTCCAAACAGTTTGAGAATTAAAAATCCGGGAATCGGTCAGCGGCACTGGCCGACACCGGTTTTGAAGAAATTCAAATTAATCCGAGAAAAATCCAGAAAATCACAGAAAACCTAATATATTGAAAAATAACATTTAAAACTGAAATCGGTCAATTCTACACGTCAGAAATACCAAATCGAAGAATATACTATGATCGGGCCCTCGGCTCAGACTAGGGCTGACTCCGAGTCCACGAATCCAAATCCAATATAAAATAATCGTATAGGAAATTCATGATACAGAATAAATACAGAAAACAAATCGAAAAATACGATCGAAAATCCGAACACGCAACTAAGTACGTATTCCAAGAACAGGGTATTACAATCTACCCACCTTACAAAAAATTGCGTCCTCGCAATTTCGTTAAGGAGGCAAATTGAATACAAGGAGGACGAAGGCATGAATAAAGGCATCATAAAACCAAAACAGGGAGGAAGATAAATACAAGAAGGTCCAGAATTAACAATGATAGAATGACAATGGAAACAATATTAAGAAAGATAACCAACTCAAATACAAGATCTGGGGTAGTGGTTACCATGAAATCCTAAGGCTCCTGCTCCGGATACTGATCTTCCCACTCTGCTGCATCATCTGAGGCCTCTGCTGCCATGATGTGAACTTGACCTCTCCTCTGATCTGCCCTCGGTCCCATCCTTCTCTGCTGATGATCATACCGTTGGGGTGGAAATGGAGCTCTCCGGTCAACGGGCTCTGGGTCCCTCCTCAATGGCGGTGCTGGAAGTGCTGGGGCCGGATGTGCTGGTCTGACTGGTGCCGTATGCTCAAACTTCCTGTACCGGCAATCCCTTAGTGCATGACCTCTTGCCCCACATGCCAAACATGATCCATTGGCTACCCGACAATCTCTCTTGTAATGTCCGGGCCTGTGGCAGAAATTGCATGTGATCTGAGGAAGAGGGGTCTGGAATGGTCTCTTCATCATCGGGCCCTGGGTTGCCCTATCCTCATCCTCCTCATCCATCAACTCAAAAGGCCTCTTCTTGGCTTGGCTCTTCATCTGATTCTCCTTCTTCTTCTCCAGTCCACGCTCTACTTCTCGAGCTATGGTGAGAATCTCGGAATATGTCTTCAGCTGCTGGGGCACCAGGAATACCTGTAGGTCCATCTGCAGGCCCTGCTGAAATCTGCTTGCCCGCTTCTCTTCATCCGTCACCATGTACGGGCAAAGCGGCTCAATCTGAGAAACTCGCGGCATACTCATCCACGGACTTACTCCCCTGCCGAAGTCTGATGAATTGTTCTTCCATGTCCTTCTGAGCTGTGACAGGGAAGAATCTGCTGTAGAAACTCTTGGAGAAGGTGTCCAAGTGACAGGCTTCTCCAATTTGGCCTCTTCTGCTAGCCACCAAGTCCTGGCTATATCCTTCAATTGGATCTTGGCAACCTCCACTTGGTTTTCCTCTGGGACACGGGCTGCCTTCAACAAGTCCGATGTGTCCGTTAACCATTGCTCAGCCTCCAAGGGTTTCTCTCCACCCGTGAATATGGCTGGCTGCAGCCTCCTGAAGTCTGATATGTTCCCCGGCCTCTGTCCCTTAGGTGCTGCTATCCCTTGCCGGAGAAGTTCGGTCTGCTGCTGTTGGTTCTCCACCTGCTGTTGCTGGTTTTCCACCACCATCTGGATAACCCTCAATATATCCACATTCTCTCCCGCTGCTCCATTCGATGCTGATCCGGAGTTGCTGCGACCCGATCTCCTCTCCATCGATACTAGGTATGGACAGACTGGGAGGAGCTGGAACATGGAATGGAAGGATTTCAGGATATGAAGGATGGAATCAAGAAGAACTAGATAAATCAAAAGGACTAGACAACTTTGTACATTGATGTTGGCATCCGCAAATTACTAGAATTTGCTACTTGTTTGTACTATAGAGGTAAGAGCCTAAGCTCTGATACCAACCTGTAACGCCCCGATTCCACGGATACGGGGACGTCACTGCGACGTATATACGTAGGTCAGGAAGTGCCCCCACGCATATACGCTAAGCATAAAGTACAACAAGAAAGGATCAGAGTGCAACGCAAAGCATGGTATACACACATATATGCCAACATAAAGTACAATACAAAGTCATCACAGTGTATGATAAAACATTACATATTGCATATGTTCTTTATCACGACTCAGTCCAAAAGTAAAAATACAGCAAAAGCACAAAAGGGCTCACGAGTAGGATGGAAATCCCGTGAGTCAAGAGAAGTCAGGCACAAGGAGCGGGAGCTGGGATGCCTGCTCGCAAGGATGGCTCGATCTACGATGGACAACTCCACTACGATCTAGCCTCGGAATCTGAATGTGCGAATCCAGGGGTCAAGACATATAATAATAAATGAACTGCAGCCAAGTGGCTAAGAGACAGGAATGGGTCAGAGCACAAGTATAGAATATAAGAACGGATATAACATAATCGTAAACTAAGAAATGCAAGTAAAACAGATCACGAGCAAAAGTGATTATATATGCTCAAGTCACTGTCCCATGAGACTAGTACATCGAGGGAATAATCCAAACAAGGAAACCCTCATACATATACCCTTATCTCAGGCCATAGGAAATCAAGCGTATAGAATCGGAGTTGCAAATCATACGATAGTCAAACACGTGAATACATAATAGACACAACCATAAATCCAAAACAGGAACAAGTAATAGTTAAAACGGAATCATCACTGGAGTCACAGAAATCATAATAAATGTCACAAACTGGGACATAACTGGAACATGCCTGGAATATCAAGAATCATAACAATATCCATAACAATGTCAATTATCATTATTATTACTCGTCTAACCCATATATCTAGGTATGTGTCTCGGTATCGATCCCGACTCGCATACATCCATATATAAGAAAGTCGAGGGTCGTTAACGGAAGTAGATGGAGAACTGATAACACTTCTTATAGTGGTTTCCATACACCTGGAACCAGTTTTGGAGGCCCAATGTCCCCCTAACAGTACTCAGGATGTGGGCCCAAAGTCCCACTAACAGTCATCTAGTGTGGGCCCGAGGTACCACTAACAGTAATACCATATATCATCCACCTACTATAAGCAAGGTATCATTCCGGCATCCATCACTTCCACCCATACCCCATACAAGTTGTAGTTTATTAAGGATTATCAGTTTACGGGAAAGTGAACATGACAGTATTAGCCTTCAGATTCAAGAGGTGGCCCCCATGGGTTTTCAAGAGGTGGCCCCCACCGTGTGGTGTGGCACTTTGTTCCATGTGGCACTTTGTTCTGAGGGAGTGGATTCTAGAGGTGGCCCCCATGGGTTTCAAGAGGTGGCCCCCACCGTGTGGCGTGGCACTTTGTTCCATGTGGCACTTAGTTCCATAAAAGGCAGGGTTCCCGCAAATAAGATAATCATGAAGTCAAGTGTATCATGCTTGGTTTAAGGGATAGCATGACAAAGTGGTGATGTCTAGCAAGCAATAAAACATAACAATAAATGTAGAATGGGCCGGGTCAATCATGACATAACTATAGGGTCTGGCAAGGTGGTGGCATGGTTAGTTGATATACATGTGTTAAAAGAGAACATAAAGTTGACAAGTGGTTGATAATGTTACTTGACAAATCGTGAAGTAATATGAGGTAAGATCCAACAAGTAATAAGTCCTAAAGTACCAGTCATGAAGTACAAGAAACCATAATGCATAACACATAAACCAACGACAAGATCCAATTTTAGGGGGAAATCATTTAAGACATATAGTCAGAATTAGTCGACTAGGGTCAAGGGACTAGTCGACTAATATAGGTTTCAAGTCGACTAACAGGTACGCAAGTCGACTAAGTCTGGGATAAAGAGAATTGGGGTCACTGTTCCAGGAAACATTAGTCGACTAAGGTAAAATGGCTAGTCGACTAAGGTGTTCAAGTTGACTAATAAAATAGGCTTAAGTCGACTGGGCCGAGAGTTGGTTTCTGGTCCAAGGAGGGTTAGTCGACTAGGTGAATTCAGGAGTCGACTAATAGGGATTTCCAGAGAGTTGATCAGTCGACTAATATTTGGGGTAAGTCGACTAATACTGTGTTTTCCAGAAAAACTAGGTTTCAGCTAAGTGTTCTAGTCGACTAGGTTCTAGGTCAAGTCGACTAATCGTGGTCGGGGAGCAGTTTACAGAACTGAACTTGGGGGTTGTTCTTGATGACAAAAATGGGGTTTTTATGACATTAGGGGACCTGATCTACTAACACAAGTACACAAGGGACGGACTAGCCTTGGTGAGTAGAGATATTTACATGGAAAGGTTGGATCTTTAGTTTGATAACCTAAAAATGGGATTTTTAAGGTGCAAGTGTTCAAGAATTCCCATCACAAGTATATAAGGAGTTAACTAGGTCTTGGTGAGTAAAGATACTCACTTGGATGGGTTCAATTGGAGCTTGATCCAAGAAGAAGATGGTGGCTTCAATC
Organism: Agave tequilana; assembly: GCA_038442645.1. Lineage (NCBI taxonomy): Eukaryota > Viridiplantae > Streptophyta > Magnoliopsida > Asparagales > Asparagaceae > Agave > Agave tequilana. Next base: position 21,486 of record JAVJIF010004673.1, on the reverse strand, counting down.
CATGAGTGGTGTTGAAGCTTGAGGTGGAGGAGGTTGAACTTGGAGTTGCCTTGGAGGTTGGAGGTGATGCCCTTGATGCCCTAGATGAACTCTTGTGGTTGGAGGAGGAGATGGAGGAGAAGAGATTAGGGTTTCTTGGTGCTAGGGTTTGTGGAGGAGATGAGGGAATTTGGAGAGGGTTTCTCTCTTGATGAAGTGAAAGAGGAAGAAAAGGATTTAATTGCAATTGAAAGGAATATATATGATGGGGATTTTGCAAAGGAGATGCAAATAGGATAGATGCAAGGGGCTTTCTTGCAAAAAGGGAGGTGAGGTGTCCCTAGAGTGGCCACTTGGCCGGCCATGGGAGGAGAGAGAGTGAGTGGGGTTAGGTGCAATGTGAGTGGGAAATGAGGTGGCATGACAAGGTGGAAAATGGATTGCAAAATTGGAAAAAAGCCCGAAATTCAAGTATCTCTGTATGATCTGAAAATTTTACAAAAATCAAGAATAATATATGAAGACCAATAGTGAAATCCGTTCGAAGAAATACTGTATAGTTTTAAAATTAAAAATCCGGAATCAGTGATTTACCGACTCCGAAAGAATTTCCATAAAATCATAAAATCCTCAGAAAAAGAATATAGATAGAAAATATGATCCGAGAAATAAAGTCTAAAGAATCATCATGAAATTCCAAACAGTTTGAGAATTAAAAATTCGGGAATCGGTCAGCGGCACTGGCCGACACCGGTTTTGAAGAAATTCAAATAATCCGAGAAAAATCCAGAAATCACAGAAAACCTAATATATTGAAAAAAACATTTAAAACTGAAATCGGTCAATTCTACACGTCAGAAATACCAAATCGAAGAATATACTATGATCGGGCCCTCGGCTCAGACTAGGGCTGACTCCGAGTCCACGAATCCAAATCCAATATAAAATAATCGTATAGGAAATTCATGATACAGAATAAATACAGAAAACAAATCGAAAAATACGATCGAAAATCCGAACACGCAACTAAGTACGTATTCCAAGAACGGGGTATTACAGTATCATTGGATTCTTTCAATTGGTATCTAAATTGATAATTTTTGTATATACTCATATTTTATTTCTTATATATGTATGTATCAATTTCAATTGGTATATTTTTTTCATACATATATATATGATTTTCATGTGCTTAACTTACAATTGGTTCACATTTTTAAAAAGCACAAAGTTTATGATGAAAAATAAAATTTTTTTTATCATTATGTTTACTATTGGTATCAATATGTTTCAACTTCATATTTGTTAAATTTTAATTGGTATCAATATGATTTACAATAATGATTATTTTCAATTTGGTATCTTAAAATTTGTTTGTTTTACTAAAGCTCTGATACCTTTAAAAATTTTTGTTTAAGAAAAATTAAAAAAACACATTTTTTGAGTTGTATTGCCTATATGCAAGGAGTGCTTAACATCTCTTCTACATATAGATTCATGTTGAGTGTATTGTGCATTGAAGAGCTTGACAATCTCTTCTTTATGTGGTACACGTGTGTAGGGGAGCTTCACATCTCCTCTTATGCATTACATAATATGTGTTATGTGAATTGGGGCTTGTCATCCCTTCTTCATGTAATGCATATGTGTAGGGAAGCTAACTTAACGTCTTCCTCTTCATGAATGTATATCGCATATAACCTTTTATTGATATGTTTGATTTGACCCCTTATTGATCTCTTTGTTTATGACAAAAAGGGGGAGAAAGATTTGATGATTTTGTTTTTACCTTAACCCTTGTTGATGATTGACAAAAAGGGGGAGAGGTATTTGCTATATATGCATGTTTTTATTAAAGGATTTATGTTTATGCATATATGTTTTATTTTACAAATAGGAGAAAAAGAATTTGATTTTGTTTTATCTCCTTGATATGCATACATGTCATGTGCTTCATTTCCATATTATATTGTTTGTTTGTTATGCATGAGTTAAGGGGAGCTTCTTTGAAGCTTTACTTTAATCCATGCATATATAACTTCATGAGTTTTGTCATCATCAAAAGGGGGAGATTGTTGGCTCAAAGGCCCATCACTCTAGTTTTGATGATGATCAACTCATGTAGTTATGTTTACTAATGATCTTGTGTTTATGTAATACCCCTCTCCCGGAATACGTACTTAGTTACGTATTCAGTCTTTCGATCGTATTTTCCGATTTACCATCCGTATTTGACCAATTTCAATTCCAAATATCATTTTCCAATATTTTAGATTTTATGTGATTTTCTGGAATTTTCTGGAATTAAAATGAATTTCTTCAAAACGGTGTCGGCCAGTACCGCTGGCCGATTTCCGAATTTTTATCTTCCAAACTGTTAAGAATTTCTAGAAAGTCCTTTAGACATTATTGCTTAGAATCATATTTCCTACTTATACTCTTTTTCTGAGAATTTTATAATTTATGAAAATCCTTTCGGAGTCGGTAAAATACTGATTCCAGATTTTTAACTAAAAATCTATACAGTATTTCTTCAAACGAATTTCACCATTGGTCTTCAAATATTATTCTTGATTTTTGGTAAAATTTTCAGACCATTCAAAAATACTTGAATTTCGGGCATTTTTCCAAAATTTGCAAAATTCCTTTCCACTTCATTTCCACCTCATTTCCCACTCACACACTTCACCTAACCCCACTAACTCTCTCTCCTTCTCATGGCCGGCCAAGTGGCATGGGAGGGACACCTCACCCCTTCTTTTTGCAAGAAAACCCTTCCCTTTCACTTTAATTCCTCTCCCTTTACAAAAATCACAAACCTATATATGCATTGTCATTTGCAAATTGCCTTTTTCTCATTTCTTCACCAGAGAAGAAATCTTCTTCAAAATTCCCTTCTCCTTTCTCAACAAACCCTAGCTCCAAAATCACCCAAATCCCTTCACTTCCACCTCAAGATCTCAAGGGTTTCATCTAGGGCTTCATCAAGGGAGCTCAATTTCAACCATCTCTTCCCAAGGCAACACCAAGGGGGAGTTCTTCAACCTAGCTTCATCAACAACTTGTGGATTGAAGCCAACACCTCCATCCTTGGATCAAGCTTTAGATTTGACCCCTCCAGGTGAGTTTCTTACTCACCAAGACCTAGTTAACACTCCACATGCTTAGGGTAGGGATCCTTGTACAATTATAACATAAAAATCCTATTTTTAGGACATTAACACCCAATTCCAACATACCATGTGGACATATTAATCACCATGGCTATTCTCTGTTCTAGTGTACTTGTGATGATAGATCAGGTCCCCTAATAACATAAAAATCCTACCTTTAATCTGTTAGAATCAACCCACACGAATTCTGATTTTCTGCCTTAACAGCAGCTTATTCCAGAGGATCGGTCGACCGGCAGTCGACCGATCACTCTGCCGATGTGCACAGAGTGCACAGCTTTGAGCTGGCGGTCGACCGGCAGTCGACCGACCACTCGACCGGCTTAAGGAATTTGTTGTGGACAAGTCGACCGGCAGTCGACCGGCCAAACCTGGAGCTCACGCACCTTGTACGGTCGACCGGCAGTCGACCGGCACTCGACCGCCTTTGTAAATCCCAGTCGACCGGCAGTCGACCGGAGGTCGACCGCCAGGTCAAATCCTGGGACAGAATTCAGACTCCTTTCCTTTCTAATTTTTGATATTTCCCTGATATATGTATGCTGTTTTAGCCTTGTTTATGCTTCATACCTGTACTGCATGACTTGTTACCTGATGGATCTTGCTTTATTATGCTTCATGACTCATGTTATATATTACTATTCCATATCATGTTAAATATGAAATATCACCCCCCTTCATGCTATCACTCAAACACCAAGCATGATATACCCGACCTTTATATAAAATATACCAACTTACATGGGGACAGGGGGAAATATGCGGAATATCGATATGTGTTCGTGTTTACAGTGGTATTAGGTTGTGCACTATATTTTCCGGTCTTACCTGCGGTACTCCAGGGGACCGAGGGGAGTGCTTCCTCCCTTTCCTGTTTACTGTCATGACAAGGGCATACATAAGACCCTCCTGTTAGCCTAGCGGCAGGTTCCGTCTTCAAGCAACGGAACAATACTGGGCCGTGGTCCCGGGCATGCACGGGACCCACTGTAAACATAGTTCGTCGATACAACCGCTGTTTCCAATAACAACCTTGTTTCACTAGGATATGGATCTATGTGCTCTGGGACGCTGGGTCACATAGCTAGATATCACAGTAAGACAAGTAATAATAATAAGACATTATTTGTAGATTTATTGCATATGACTTTATCTCTCTTAGTTTACATCTCTTGTCATACATTGTTACTTAGTACTATTTCATTATCTCTATTCATGATCCTTGCCACTTGGCTATCTTTTATTTGTTGCATTATGTCTTGACCCTTTGGATTTGCATATTCAGATTCTGAGGCTTGGAACGAAGTGGAGCCTTCCACAGAGGACTTGGCTTACCTAGGAGAGCAGGCTGACCAGCTCTAGATCTATCCTGCCCGACACTTCTTTTGGTTCACGGATCTCCATCCTTACGTGAGCGCTTTTGTATTTTTGATTGTATATCGTTCTTTTGGACTTGGGTTGTGATAAAGGACACTTGTAAAGTGATTTTGCTTATCATAACTTGTGCAACTTGTATTTATATTTTGGTAAGTTGGCATATGATTATACCACGCTGTGTGTGTTGTACTCTGATACTTGTTGTACTTATGCTTAGCGTATATACGTGGGGGCACCATCTGGCCTACGTATATGCGTTGCAGTGACGTCCCCGTATCATTGGGATCGGGGGCGTTACAGGTTGGTATCAGAGCCTAGGCTCTCAAACCTAAAAGTACAACCAAGTGGCAAATTCTAGTGATTTGCTAATGCCAACTACAATGTACAAAGTTATATAGTCCTTCTTGACTTCGTCCTTGATTCACTCCTCGTATCCTAAACTCCTCCCTTTGTTTCCAATTCCAGATCTTATCCCTTTCGGTATGGAGAGACGTTCGGGTCGCAACAATGTCGGGCAAGTACCGAATGGACCCATAGGAGGAGAGGGTGCTGATGTCCTGAGGATCATTCAGACTATGCTGGGAAACCAGCAACAGCAGATGGAGAATCAGCAGCAGCAGACTGAGCTCCTCAGGCAGGAGTTGGCAGCCCCGAAGGAGCAGAAGCGGGGAGCATCTCAGACTTCCGACGGCTACAGCCGGCCGTATTCACGGGAGTCGAGAGGCCATTGGAGGCTGAACAGTGGTTAACAGACACCACCGATCTGCTGAACGCCGCCAGGGTGCCCAAAGAGAACCAAGTGGAGGTTGCAAAGATCCAGCTGAAGGACATAGCCAGGACTTGGTGGCTTGCAGAGGAGGCTCGCTTGAAGGAACCTATCTCTTGGGATACGTTCTCCAAGAGCTTTTATAGCAGGTTCTTTCCCGCCACTGCTCAGAAAGATATGGAGGAGCAATTCATCAGGCTTCAACAGGGGGATAGATCCGTGGATGAGTATGCTGCAGAATTCCTCAGGCTGAGTCGCTTTGCCCCTTACATGGTGTCAGATGAAGAGAAGAGGGCAAGCAGGTTTCAGTAGGGTTTACAGATGGAGATCCAGATGTTTCTGATGCCCCAGCAGCTGAAGACCTATGCTGAGGTTCTCACCATCGCTCGAGAGGTGGAGCGGGGGTTTCAGAAGAAGCAAGAGAACCAGGCCATGAAGAGGCCGTTTGTGCCGGTGGGCAGAGGAGGACCATCCAGAGCAGCGAAGGTCCAGGCCAGGCAACCATTCAGGGCAGTTCCTTACCAGGTGGCTCGACCAGGTCTTATCTGCAATTTCTGCCAGAAACCAGGACACTCTCAGCAGAATTGCCGGAGGGCAAATGGATGGTGTTTGGTGTGTGGAGCACGAGACCATGCCGTAGAGACCTGTCCTCACAGGAGAATGGGGTTGCTAACCAAACCTTGCCGGCACCTCAAGGGCAGAATGTACAGAGGGTACTACCAGGGCCAGTTGGGCAGAGGCACCAGGGACCAGTGATGAGGAGAGCTCTTCCCCTTCCTCCACCGCATGTTGCTCGCCCAGTGCAGAGAGGAGCCCGGACAGCAGCAGGGCGTGGCAGAGGAGAGTCAGCCTACAACCTGACAGCAGTAGAGGCTGAGGCTTCAGAGGAGGTGATTACAGGTAACATCAGAATTCATTCCATACCTGTTCTCGCACTCTTCGATTCAGGTGCATCCCACTGTTATATCTCCGACCATTTTGTGGCTGTTCATTCCATACCTGTTAAGGCTTTAGACCACAAGTGGGAGATAAGTACCGGGAATGGGGTAGTTGTATCTTCTAGAGTTTGTGCTGACTGTCCAGTGGAACTTTGTGGGAAGATCTTGGCCATAGATATGCTCGTACTAGACACCAAAGGGTACGACGTGATCTTAGGCATGACTTGGCTCAGTCAATACTATGCTGTGATCGACTGTAGAGGGAGGAGGATCAATTTCAGAATCCCTCATCAGCGGAGTTCCAGTTTAGTGGAGAGGTGAAGCCTGCTAAGAGGAAGATTCAGATGACCACTTCGGAGGTTCTGAAGGGAGTGCCAGTGGGGATGAATTTCCAGAAGTCTTTGCTGAGATTTCAGAACTTCCACCGGAGAGGATAGTGGAGTTCTCCATTGATACAATTCCAGGGACAGCTCCTATATCTAAGGCTCCATACAGGATGGCACCGACGGAGTTGGAGATCTTGAAGAAGCAACTGCAGGAGTATTCGGACAAGGGATTGATTCGGCCAAGCACTTCACCATGGGAGCTCTAGTGCTCTTGGCGAATAAGAAGGATGGTGGTAAGAGGCTTTGTGTTGATTATAGGGAGTTGAACAAGGTCACCATCAAGAACAAGTATCCCTGGCCCGGATTGACGACTTGTTTGATCAGCTTCATGGAGCCCGTGTATTTTCTAAGTTAGATTTGCAGTCGGGTTACCATCAGCTGAGGGTGAAGAAGGAGGATGTTCCGAAGACGGCATTCAGGACCCGATATGGTCACTATGAGTTTCTAGTTATGCCTTTCGGAGTCACAAATGCCCCTGCAGTTTTCATGGGCTTGATGAATCGAGTGTTCTCCCCTTACCTAGATCAGTTTGTAGTTGTATTCATAGATGACATCCTGATCTATTCAAGGAATGAGAAGGAGCATGCAGAGCACTTGAGGATTGTGTTGCAGACCCTTCAGCAAGAGCAGCTTCATGCCAAGAGGAGCAAGTGTGAATTCTGGTTGGACAGCATAGCTTTCCTTGGACACATAGTTTCAGCAGAAGGAATTTCAGTTGATCCTAGTAAAGTCCAGGCAGTGCAGAATTGGCCAGTTCCGAAGTCGGTGACTGAGATAAAGAGCTTTCTTGGACTAGCCGGATATTACAGGCGCTTTGTCCAGGATTTCTCTAGACTTGCAGCTCCGTTGACCAGGCTCACCAGAAAAGGGGAGAGATACATATGGACAGAAGATTGTGATGCAGCATTTGAGCAGTTGAAGCAGAGGCTTATCACAGCTCCAATCTTGAGGACTCCTTCCGGAAGAGGAGGGATGGTCATTTTCTGTGATGCATCAGGTAAAGGCCTGGGGTGTGTGCTTATGCAACATGATCATGTTATAGCATATGCATCTAGGCAGTTGAAGCCTCATGAGAGGAATTACCCAACTCATGACTTGGAGTTGGCAGCTGTGATATTTGCTTTGAAGATCTGGAGACACTACCTTCTGGGAGACAAGGTGTTGATATACACAGATCACAAGAGCCTCAAGTATATTTTCTCACAGAAGGAGTTGAATATGAGGCAGAGGAGGTGGTTGGAGCTTATGGCAGACTACGATATTGACTTGCAGTATCATCCAGGCAAAGTCAATACCGTACCGGATGCACTGAGCAGGATGCCAGAGAACAGAGTGCTAGTCCACCTCACGCAGCAGAGGGAGTTGATTCAGGAATTCATCAGATTGGATTTGATGTTGGTGCAAGGAGGTGATAAGGCCGGGCAGTTCATGGCTTTACAGATCCAGTCATCATTGATAGAGGAGATCAAGGGAGCTCAGAAAGAGGACCCCAGATTGCAGACATTCAGAGCTCAGGTGGAGGCTGGATTGAGGACTGATATTGCATTCATCCAGATGGTGCATTGTATTTTGGAGATAGACTTTGTGTTCCCCAGGGAGAAATCAGACAGAAGATTTTGGAGGAAGCTCACAGTTCAGCTTATTCTATACATCCAGGAGGAAACAAGATGTACCAGGACCTGAAGAAGCACTTTTGGTGGAATGCTATGAAGAGGGAGATAGCCCAGTTTGTTGCAAGTGCTTGGTTTGCCAGCAGATAAAGATCGAGCATCAGAGACCAGCTGGACTTTCAACCTTTGCCGATACCCGAATGGAAGTGGGAGCATATCACCATGGATTTTGTGACGGCGTTACCTCGGAGTCCCAGGGGTAATAATGCGGTGTGGGTGATAGTTGATCGCCTCACCAAGTCAACTCACTTCATACCATTCAGGGTAGGTAGGCCAGTCGACAGAGGTTCTGGCAGATAAGTATATGAAGGAGGTGGTTCGTCTGCATGGAGTTCCAGTAGTATTGTGTCAGATAGAGACACCAGATTCAGATCTCATTTCTGGGAGAGTCTCCAAGAAAGTCTGGGAACTCGTCTGAAATTCAGTACTTCTTATCATCCTCAGACAGACGGACAATCTGAGAGGACTATCCAGATCCTTGAAGATATGTTGAGGGCTTGCATGATTGACTTTGGGGGATCTTGGGAAGACCATCTTCACTTGACTGAGTTTTCATATAACAACAGCTACAGGCAAGTATTAAGATGGCACCCTTTGAGGCATTGTATGGTAGGAAGTGCCGATCACCGATTTGTTGGGATGAAGTCGGTGAGAGGAGTCTTTTGGGACCAGAGATTCTGATGCAGACTACAGAGAAAGTCAGGGTTATCAGAGATCATCTCAGGGCTGCTCAGAGTAGGCAGAAGAGTTGGGCAGACACTCGGAGGAGGCCATTGGAGTTTCAGACCGGTGATCATGTGTTCTTGAAGATATCACCTACCAAGGGTGTAATCCGGTTCGGTACACGGGAAGCTAAGTCCGAGATATATTGGCCCATTCGAGATCCTGGATCGTGTGGGAGATGTGTCCTATAGATTGGCATTACCGCCATCTTTGGACGGGGTGCATAATGTCTTCCACGTGTCTCAGTTGAGGAAGTATGTCAGGGATGACAGCCATATTCTGGATCATTCCGAGCTGGAGCTACAACCGGATTTATCATACCAAGAGCAGCCGTTGGCCATTCTGGATAGAAGTGTCAAGACACTGAAGAATAGAGCTATTCCATTGGTATTGGTGTCATGGAACAGGCATGCGCCAGGAGAGGCCACTTGGGAGCGTGAGGACGTTATCCGGGAGCGTTATCCTCAACTTTTCACATCTTGATTGGGTAAGACTCTTTTCTTCTACTCTTCTTTACCGTTATCTTTCCTTGTATCCATATCTATCTGTTGCTTTTCCTGTTATCTTTCACCTTATGAAATTTCGAGGACGAAATTTTGTAAGTGGGTAGATTGTAATACCCCTCTCCCGGAATACGTACTTAGTTACGTATTCAGTCTTTCGATCGTATTTCCGATTTACCATCCGTATTTGACCAATTTCAATTCCAAATATCATTTCCAATATTTTAGATTTTATGTGATTTTCTGGAATTTTCTGGAATTAAAATGAATTTCTTCAAAACCGGTGTCGGCCAGTACCGCTGGCCGATTCCGAATTTTTATCTTCCAAACTGTTAAGAATTTCTAGAAAGTCCTTTAGACATTATTGCTTAGAATCATATTTCCTACTTATACTCTTTTCTGAGAATTTTATAAATTTATGAAAATCCTTTCGGAGTCGGTAAATTACTGATTCCAAGATTTTAACTAAAAATCTATACAGTATTTCTTCAAACGAATTTCACCATTGGTCTTCAAATATTATTCTTGATTTTTGGTAAAATTTTCAGACCATTCCAAAATACTTGAATTTCGGGCATTTTTCCAAAATTTGCAAAATTCCTTTTCCACTTCATTTCCACCTCATTTCCCACTCACACACTTCACCTAACCCCACTAACTCTCTCTCCTTCTCATGGCGGCCAAGTGGCATGGGAGGGACACCTCACCCCTTCTTTTTGCAAGAAAACCCTTCCCTTTCACTTTAATTCCTCTCCCTTTACAAAAATCACAAACCTATATATGCATTGTCATTTGCAAATTGCCCTTTTTCTCATTTCTTCACCAAGAGAAGAAATCTTCTTCAAAATTCCCTTCTCCTTCCTCAACAAACCCTAGCTCCAAAATCACCCAAATCCCTTCACTTCCACCTCAAAATCAAGGGTTTTCATCTAGGGCTTCATCAAGGGAGCTCAATTTCAACCATCTCTTCCCAAGGCAACACCAAGGGGGAGTTCTTCAACCCTAGCTTCATCAACAACTTGTGGATTGAAGCCAACACCTCCATTGGATCAAGCTTTAGATTTGACCCTCCAGGTGAGTTTCTTACTCACCAAGACCTAGTTAACACTCCACATGCTTAGGGTAGGGATCCTTGTACAATTATAACATAAAAATCCTATTTTTAGGACATTAACACCCAATTCCAACATACCCATGTGGACATATTAATCACCATGGCTATTCTCTGTTCTAGTGTACTTGTGATGATAGATCAGGTCCCTAATAACATAAAAAATCCTACCTTTAATCTGTTAGAATCAACCCACACGAATTCTGATTTTCTGCCTTAACAGCAGCTTATTCCAGAGGATCGGTCGACCGGCAGTCGACCGATCACTCTGCCGATGTGCACAGAGTGCACAGCTTTGAGCTGGCGGTCGACCGGCAGTCGACCGACCACTCGACCGGCTTAAGGAATTTGTTGTGGACCAGTCGACCGGCAGTCGACCGGCCAAACCTGGAGCTCACGCACCTTGTACGGTCGACCGGCAGTCGACCGGCACTCGACCGCCTTTGTAAATCCCAGTCGACCGGCAGTCGACCGGAGGTCGACCGCCAGGTCAAATCCTGGGACAGAATTCAGACTCCTTTCCTTTCTAATTTTTGATATTTCCCTGATATATGTATGCTGTTTTATCCTTGTTTATGCTTCATACCTGTACTGCATGACTTGTTACCTGATGGATCTTGCTTTATTATGCTTCATGACTCATGTTATATATTACTATTCCATATCATGTTAAATATGAAATATCACCCCCCTTCATGCTATCACTCAAACACCAAGCATGATATACCCGACCTTATATAAAATATACCAACTTACATGGGGACAGGGGGAAATATGCGGAATATCGATATGTGTTCGTGTTTACAGTGGTATTAGGTTGTGCACTATATTTTCCGGTCTTACCTGCGGTACTCCAGGGGACCGAGGGGAGTGCTTCCTCCCTTCCTGTTTACTGTCATGACAAGGGCATACATAAGACCCTCCTGTTAGCCTAGCGGCAGGTTCCGTCTTCAAGCAACGGAACAATACTGGGCCGTGGTCCCGGGCATGCACGGGACCCACTGTAAACATAGTTCGTCGATACAACTGCTGTTTCCAATAACAACCTGTTTCACTAGGATATGGATCTATGTGCTCTGGGACGCTGGGTCACATAGCTAATATCACAGTAAGACAAGTAATATAATAAGACATTATTGTAGATTTATTGCATATGACTTTATCTCTCTTAGTTTACATCTCTTGTCATACATTGTTACTTAGTACTATTTCATTATCTCTATTCATGATCCTTGCCACTTGGCTATCTTTATTTGTTGCATTATGTCTTGACCCTTTGGATTTGCATATTCAGATTCTGAGGCTTGGAACGAAGTGGAGCCTTCCACAGAGGACTTGGCTTACCTAGGAGAGCAGGCTGACCAGCTCTAGATCTATCCTGCCCGACACTTCTTTTGGTTCATGGATCCCATCCTTACGTGAGCGCTTTTGTATTTTTGATTGTATATCGTTCTTTTTGACTTGGGTTGTGATAAAGGACACTTGTAAAGTGATTTTGCTTATCATAACTTGTGCAACTTTGTAATTTTATTTTGGTAAGTTGGCATATGATTATACCACGCTGTGTGTGTTGTACTCTGATACTTGTTGTACTTATGCTTAGCGTATATACGTGGGGGCACCATCTGGCCTACGTATATGCGTTGCAGTGACGTCCCCGTATCATTGGGATCGGGGCGTTACAGTTTAATTAGTGACAGATTTGTTATCAAGATCTTAGTAGGTGTGGAGTTTCAACAAAGGATTTAAAGTCAAGTTTTGGAGCTAGCACCGGTTGATTCACGAGCCTATGCATCAAGACCACATTAAGTACTCAAGAGGAGTCGAGCTCGTTAGATCGTGTTTGGACCAAGTCAAGATGATGAGAAGACTTCAAGGGAAGACTTCAAGATCAAGACTTGTGTCTAGGTATAAGATTTAGTTTTTAGAAGATTTTGTTTTAGTTAAAATGTAAAGGATAGAGTAGTTGGTGGATTGCTCAAGTACATATACACACACACACACTCTTGATTTAGTTTTTCATAAAAGATTTCTTTTTAGAAAAGTTGTTTTAAACATGGTTTTGGATAAAGACTTTAAAAATCAAGTTTAGAGCTTAATATCAAAAACATAGATATTTCATCTTAATTGTGTAGTGGATCATATCCATACACACTATGCTTTAATGAATTCAAAATATCTAGTTTTTTTATTTAAAGGAGTTTTTGGAAAAACAAGATTTTGGAAAAGACATTTTTCATTGAGCCAATATTTTCATATTACAAAAATAGTCCAAATCATTTATAACATGCCTTGATTTTGTGCAAGCATGTTTGTTTATCAAAGAACATTGGTAAAACTATTTTGTAGATTTTTAAGTATTTATGGGATTTTATTTCAATCAAAAAGACCAAGTTTTAAATCCCTTATTAGATTTCTGTTTCAGGCTTCAGCCAAGTCGACTAGGGCTGAAGTCGGCCGACCGTCTCGGTCGACCGACGTGCACGACGTGCACGCCTTGACCTAGCAGATGGCCGGTCTGCCGACCCAGTCGACCGGAACTGAGAGCAGTGCTCTCTGTTCTTTTGGGTCGACCGGGCGGTCGACCGGAGGCTCCACGGTTTGATTTTTGACCGTTGGCGGTCGACCGGGGCGGTCGACCGACAGGTCTGACAGACCCCAACGGCTAGTTTTTGACAGCCTATAAATTTGGGGGTTGGTCATTGTTTTTCTCCAAGATTTTCAAGTGATTTTTGGGCTAGTTTTTTCAACTCTTTTCAGAGGTTTTCTCCACTGGTATTTGGGCTAAATACTTCCATTCAAAAGGAGAGTTTATCAAGAGTGTATCAAAAGAGACTTCTTGTGTTTTCCATCATAGATTCAATCCTTATTTTCTCACACAACATTTGAGCTTTCCATTGCTATATCTACCTATAGGGTTTTGTTGTGAGAGTTTTTAATTGGTGATCAAAGTGTTTAGATCACCAAGATTTCATCTTTGTTCTTTGAGGAGGTGGACGTGTGTGTTCGCATTGTTTCGGGTCCTAGTGTGGACTCGGTGTTTCGGGTTCAGGTGCGAACTCCATTGTTTGAGGTGCGGCCTCGGCGAGCCAGTGGGCTTGCGTGTGTACGGACTAGGGAGTCCGAAAGTTGTTGGTGTTGCGGCACCGGGTGATCCATTGGGATCGATTATAGTGGAAATCCTTCGTTGTGTCGAAGGCGGGGATGTAGAGCAAGGGTGCTCGAACCTCGAAACAAATCCCTTGTGTTTGCGATTGCTCACTCTATCTCTCTCTATCTCCTTTATATCTTGCATACTCTTATTGTCTATCTTTATATGCTTGATATATTCATTTGTGCTCATATTGTTATATACTTGCGTGGGATTGTTTGCTAACACTTGTATTCAATCAAGAGAGCCAACGCGGTACCTCAACCCATTCAAGAAGAATCTAGAGGAGTTTGTCCAGAGCCCTTCAAGGGAATTCAACAACACTCTTGTGTTATACGTGGTGTTTAGTTAAATAGTCTGTTTAGGTCATAATTGTTTTTAGCTTCCGCATTATTTGGCATTAAGTGACCATTAGATTAGCCATCACCTATTCACCCCCTCTAGGTGAACCTTCTATGGTATCAGAGCTTGGTACTCTGATTTGGGTCAACAACCTAGAGTTAAAGATCCTCATTTTTAGGCTAATCACAATATTTTGTATACACACCATGGACTTCTTGTCACCACCACCTTTGACATTCTTAACATCCAAATATGGAAGGTTAAGATGTCTATGTACCTCAAGGCCCTAGGCATTCATGTTTATCTTGCTACCACTAATGATTCATAGGTTAATAATAGCAAGTACATTGAGGCTAATGCAAAAGCCCTTAATGCTTTAAAGTCTACCCTAGATGATGTTTATTTATCTAGAGTTTCTAACTTTGATTCGGCTTTTGTAGCATGGAATACCCTCATCTCCCTTGGCGAAAAGATCAATACTATGCGGGGAGCGACTCGGATGTTGGAAGCAACACCTCCAACTTATGCTACAAGGTCCAAGGGGATAACCCCTTGAGGTAACTACCGAATCCGAGGTAGATGAAAATGACATGTCATATGATGAGCTTACTACATTTTGTCAATTATTGCTTGAAAAATATGACATGATTAAAAAGGAAAATAAAAATTTGAAAAAGAAATTTGATTGCATGCATATAGAACAAGATTTATTTAAATCTAAGATTGCATGCTTAGAAAAGGAAAAAGAAGATTTGAAAAATGAGAATGTTTTCTTATTTTCAAAATTGAATGATTTGTGTGAAGGAAACAATACTTTGAAAAATAAAATTGATTTGGTGAAAAAACAAAAGGAAGTTATTTTTCAAGAAAATAAGTCTTTAAAAAGAAAAATTTGTGAAAAAGAAAAAGATTTTATTTCTAAAAAGAAAAAGAAAAATGATTCTTTATCTCATCATGCTTTACATGCCACCACTAATGAGATTAAAGATTTGAAAAATAAAATGGATTGTTGAGTTCAACTTTGAACTCTTGTGCATTTAACCACACTAGAATGGAGTCTATGTTTTCAAAGAAACAAGCTCCACATTCTTATGCACATCATCATGCATATGCTTATGTTGCACGTCATGATCACACTCCTACACATAAGCATCTTAAGGTGTACACTTGTACACATTGTGGCCGCAAAGGCCATCTAAAAAATTTTGTTATGACAAGTTGTATCATATAATTTTGCTAATAAAAATGTTTCAAAGTTGTCAAGGAACCCAAAAATTTTGTTAATAACAATGTTCCTTTCAAGACTAACCACAAAGGACCCAAGAAAATATGGGTACCAAAACCCCCACCCCATGTTTTTGATATAGGTGAGGGATCTCTCAAGACGTGAGAGATTTGGTGCCTTGATGGTGGTTGCTTGAACTAAAAGGACACATATTTGGAGCACCGCTATCAAGGGAGTTTTGGTGGGAAAGACCACCATGCTTGGAGCTTTGGAGTTGGTAACAATCTCTAAACTCCTACTTTTTATGTACATGCTTTTTACATATATCATATCATAGCATGTTCATGTTTTAATTGTTTTGTACTTCATGTGGTAAATTCATGTTTAGATGTAGATTCCATTAAAACTTGTATTATACATATACAAATAGTGAGAACAAATTGACTTATATATGTTTGCACTTCATGCTCATTTGTACCCACTATGCATATGTATAGCCTAGTTTTGATGATTTCCTCATTTATACTTGTTTTGCTAATTTTATGATTTTACTTCATGTATATGTATTTTGTATTCAAATCTAATAAATATACATGTATACCCGTGAGTCTCTTGCCTTCATGCAAATACATTTGATAGACTCTTTATGTTGGGATATGTATGTGTATTGTTAGGATTGGATAAATCATACATATACCTAGAAGTGTGCTTTGTTTTATGAAAAATGAATTTTTTTTATAATTTAAAAATGATACTCACACTTTTTGAGCCTCAATGTCTATTTTCATGAAAATGCTATTTACATGACTTTTGAACACTCACACTTTATTTCTTTTGTCATGACTTTGATTCATGAACATATTTTTGAGCTTCATAGATCGAGTGTCAATTCTTGTATTTGGTATGATTCATGAAATACATGCTTTGATTTCATGTTTTTGAAGGATCTTTAACTAGTTTTGAAAAAATATTTTAACTAGTTATTGTTCTTCATTTGGTAGTGATTTTCATGCTAAAATATTTTCAAATCTATTTTTGAAAACTCTACCCTCAATGGGAGGTTGGAAGGGAGATCATGTTCATGTATGCCTTATATTAAAAATCATTTAAAACTTGAACCATGATGGGTGGTAGTTATATGAGATATACACTTGATCTTATTGTTATTTCAATTGGTATCATTGGATTCTTTCAATTGGTATCTAAATTGATAATTTTATATATACTCATATTTTGTATTCTTATATATGTATGTATCAATTTCAATTGGTATATTTTTTTTTTCATACATATATATATATGATTTTCATGTGCTTAACTTACAATTGGTTCACATTTTAAAAGCAAAAAGTTTATGATGAAAAATAAATTTTTTTATCATTATGTTACTATTGGTATCAATATGTTTCAACTTCATATTTGTTAAATTTTAATTGGTATCAATATGATTTACAATAATGATTATTTTCAATTTGGTATCTTAAAATTTGTTTGTTTTACTAAAGCTCTGATACCTTTAAAAATTTTGTTTAAGAAAAATTAAAAAAATATTTTTTTGAGTTGTATTGCCTATATGCAAGGAGTGCTTAACATCTCTTCTACATATAGATTCATGTTGAGTATATTGTGTATTGAAGAGCTTGACAATCTCTTCTTTATGTGGTACACGTGTTTAGGGGGAGTTTCATATCTCCTCTTATGCATTACATAATATGTGTTATGTGAATTGGGGCTTGTCATCCCTTCTTCATGTAATGCATATGTGTAGGGAAGCTAACTTAACGTCTTCTTCTTCATGAATGTATATCGCATATAACCTTTTATTGATATGTTTGATTTGACCCCTTATTGATCTCTTTGTTTATGACAAAAAGGGGGAGAGAAAGATTTGATGATTTGTTTTTACCTTAAACCCTTGTTGATGATTGATAAAAGGGGGAGAGGTATTTGCTATATATGCATGTTTTTATTAAAGGTTTATGTTTATGCATATATGTTTTGTTTTGCAAATAGGAGAAAAAGAATTTGATTTGTTTTATCTCCTTGATTTGCATACATGTCATGTGCTTCATTTCCATATTATATGTTATTTGTTATGCATGAGTTAAGGGAGAGCTTCTTTGAAGCTTTACTTTAATCCATGCATATATAACTTCATGAGTTTTGTCATCATCAAAAAGGGGGAGATTGTTGGCCCAAAGGCCCATCACTCTAGTTTTGATGATGATCAACTCATGTAGTTATGTTTACTAATGATCTTATATTTAATTAGTGACTGATTTGTTATCAAGATCTCAGTAGGTGTGGAGCTTCAACAAAGGATTTAAAGTCAAGTTTTGGAGCTAGCACCGGTTGATTCCGAGCCTATGCATCAAGACCACATCAGTACTCAAGAGAAGTCGAGCTCGTTGGATCGTGTTTGGACCAAGTCAAGATGATGAGAAGACTTCAAGGGAAGACTTCAAGATCAAGACTTGTGTCTAGGTATAAGATTTAGTTTTTAGAAGATTTTTTTAGTTAAAATGTAAAGGATAGAGTAGTTGGTGGATTGCTCAAGTACATATACACACACACTCTTGATTTAGTTTTTCATAAAAGATTTCTTTTAGAAAAGTTGTTTTAAACATGGTTTTGGATAAAGACTATAAAAATCAAGTTTAGAGCTTAATATCAAAAACATAGATATTTCATCTTAATTGTGTAGTGGATCATATCCATACACACTATGCTTTAATGAATTCAAAATATCTAGTTTTTTTATTTAAAGGAGTTTTTGGAAAAATAAGATTTTGGAAAATACAAGTTTTCAATTGAGCCAAAATTTTCATATTACAAAAATAGTCCAAATCATTATAATATGCCTTGATTTGTGCAAGCATGTTTGTTTGTCAAAGAACATTGGTAAAACTATTTTTGTAGATTTTTAAGTATTTTATGGGATTTATTTCAATCAAAAAGACCAAGTTTTAAATCCCTTATCAGATTTCTATTTCAGGCTTCAGCCAAGTCGACTAGGGCTGAAGTCGGCCGACCGTCTCGGTCGACCGATGTGCACGACGTGCACGCCTTGACCTGGAGATGGCCGGTCTGCCGACCCAGTCGACTGGAACTGAGTGCAGTGTTCTCTGTTCTTTTAGGTCGACGGGCGGTCGACCGGAGGCTCCAACGGTCTGATTTTTGACCGTTGGCGGTCGACCGGGTGGTCGACCGACAGGTCTAACAGACCCCAACGGCAGTTTTTGACAGCCTATAAATTGGGGGGTTTGGTCATTGTTTTTCTCCAAGATTTTCAAGTGATTTTGGGCTAGTTTTTTAACTCTTTTCAGAGATTTTCTCCACTTGTATTTGGGCTAAATACTCCATTCAAAAGGAGAGTTTATCAAGAGTGTATCAAAAGAGACTTTCTTGTGTTTTCCACCATAGATTCAATCCTTGTTTTCACACAACACTTGAGCTTTCCATTGCTATATCTACCTATAGGGTTTTGTTGTGAGAGTTTTTAATTGGTGATCAAAGTGTTTAGATCACCAAGATTTCATCTTTGTTCTTTGAGGAGGAGGACGTGTGTGTTCGCATTGTTTCGGATCCTAGTGTGGACTCGGTGTTTCGGGTCAGGTGCGAACTCCATTGTTTGAGGTGCGGCCTCGGCGAGCGGTGGGCTTGCGTGTGTACGGACTAGGGAGTCCGAGAGTTGTAGGTGTTGCAGCACCGGGTGATCCATTGGGATCGATTATAATGGAAATCCTTCGTTTGTCGAAGGCGGGGATGTAGAGCAAGGGTGCTCGAACCTCGAAACAAATCCCTTGTGTTTACGATTGCTCACTCTCTCTCTATCTCCTTTATATCTTGCATACTCTTATTGTCTATCTTTATATGCTTGATATATTCATTTGTGCTCATATTGTTATACACTTGCGTGGGATTGTTTGCTAACACTTGTATTCAACCAAGAGAGCCAACGCGACACCTCAACCCATTCATGGGGAATCTAGAGGAGTTTGTCCAGAGCCCTTCACGGGGAATTCGGCAACACTCTTGTGTTATACCTGGTGTTTAGTTTAAATAGTTTGTTTAGGTCATAATTGTTTTTAGCTTCCGCATTATTTGGCATTAAGTGACCATTAGATTAGCCATCACCTATTCACCCCCCCTCTAGGTGAAACTTCAATACCATGCCCGGCCGCCTTCAAATAGGTTGTCGCTAAAGCGAAAGCTTGTGTTAGGGTTGCCGACATATAATTGATCGTAACCGAAATGCCTAGCAAAACGGCTAGGCATGTAAGGCTCGATCGTGTATGAATACCTTGCCGAAAGACCAAGTATCCGGACTGGATGTTGATGAGCCACCAGAAAACAGTAGATGGCAGCTGCGTGAACTCGTTCGGGCCTGTAAGGTCGGTAAGCTTGTCCTCGTGTCACGCACTATAGATCTCGGAGAAGCATGGGTCAAGCTGATAGTTCGATCTACTCAGGATAGCTTTCGAACATAGTACATATAATACTCTGACCAGATCGAACTCTCCAACATCTGCACAAAAGGGACAAAGCCTCTGAGGGAGACACTGCCGTCATAAGCGACAGGCAATGCATGACGTACCAGGCCATCAGGTATATATAAGGAAGCTCGACTCTGGGATTGGGAGTCCTTACTTTTGGCCTCCCTCTGAGTCCACCACTTGCCTACCTTGGGAGTCTACAACAGCCTCCACTTGACACAGGCTTTTTGCTAATGCCCGCAAACCTCTGGATACTTGGAACCGTTGCTTGAAGGAGAGATATTGACTTCCCATGCGCTAACATGACTACCAGGTACACCACATCAGCGACAATCACTTTGTGCGGCAGTGTTGGTACCACACAATGCTTCAGCCACAACATGAGAAAGCTCGCCAATATATCCTGGTTAGATATTGGGATCCTGACCTGATGGTGAAAACTTTTAAAGATTATATCAGGCAGGAAAGTATCCTCATTGGACTCCGTCGTATATGAGCTTATGGAGGCACTGATCCTCTTAACAGTCTCTTTATCAGTGCTAGGAGCCAGACGGGTCACTAGGTTAGACTTTTCATTTATGTCATTAAAAAGATAGCTCACCCAGGACATCTGCTTAACGCCTCAGTTCCTCCAGATGATCGTTTGCCTACCGATTTGGACGCTGCATAACACTTTCTAGTAAGTCTCGTACACCTGAGGGTCCTTCTTCTTCAATAAGTGAAGCTCCTCGGTAGTCGAGACATACACTTCATATGGAACATCTCAAATCATTAGCCCTGAAACCTCAAACAACTCATGAAAAGCAAGCCCCACTCTCCAACTGGGGTGAGGAACGTTCCCGTTAGAGGATTGTAACGCTCCAAGACACTGTAAAAGTGGTGGGAGCTCTGCGGGATGCCATATTGAATGACCCTGACAGCCGGTATAATCCCACCTGCTTCAACAAGTCCTCGAACTCTGTGAGAACAAAACCCACCATCTTGTCCCCACCATGACTTGTCGATAGAGTGGACCAACCCGAGCGGACGAAAGTCGGTGGGAAAGTTACCCTCACCTTTAGGAATTGATTAATGAAGATGGCGGCTAATGAGGGGTCTTCCCTGTCGGGTACTCAACCCTGACCAGCTCGGGATGTAGCCCGAATAATCTTTCCCGTGACTAGCAGGGTAAGCATCATTCGCACCCAATTGGAAAGGGATACGCCAAAGATAGACTTAGCTCTATTGTGCAGTATATCGACGTGTGATGCAGATACGCCAAGGGGTACATCCTCTCCATATTGGGAAGGAAGAACCTCCTGTCCTCGATTTGGTGGAGCCATTTGTAGTCTCCATTATACAAGACCCTATCGTCCTTAGTAATGGCATCGTCAAAAAGAAGTCGAGCTTCTTTAGTGCTATACAGGTGTCAGACTCAAACGGCCCATTGGTCATGATCTCCCAGAAGGTCAGCAATACTAGGGTTACTGAGCCCGTTTCGACACTCCCTGATTTTAGAGCAAACACTGGAGCAGCCTCTTGGAGCACGAACATAAGGTTAGGATCAGCTCCACCTACATGTCCAAAGCGATTTTGGACAAAGGATTCGAGAAGTATCGCACTGCAAAAAGGACAACACAAGTGTTAGAAACCTAAAAACTTTTTTT